>QJNU01000497.1:0-57086 GCA_004154915.1 Monosporascus ibericus | reverse complement strand
AAGGATCGTCTGTGGACAAAGGGTGTTCCAGGCAGCACTCCTGCAGCCTGGGCCCACAAAGCCAGCCAGCAGGCAACACCTGTACGCACCAATTGCCGACATAAATATTAAAAAAAGATCGGTTTTATTTTATATGTTACAGTAAATACGCGACTTTTTATATCCTTTATAATATCTTAATTCGTTCGATTTAATCAGAACCTTAGTAACGTATATTATAACGCTGCCGATAAAGTTATATTATATTTAATCGGTACTAAAACGTTAACGTTATAGTTCGGTAACGAAAATTCGATGGATATTTAAAACGACGCTTTATTTACGAATAATTTAATCGACCGAAAAAACTTCGAAGCTTACGTTATAAAATTATTTAAAAAAATAATAAAATAACAAGCGAATCAGCAAAATATAATAATTACTTTTATAACCGAAACGGAATTGTTATTCTTTGCGCAAGTTGCTAAAAAAGCCTTATTTACCTTTTAATTAATTAAAAAATTAAAAGTAAACCTAAATACAGGACCGTTAAATATATAGTACGATAATCAATAAACGATACGGCTAATTAACGCCAACGTCGCCCTATTACAGATAAAACTACGGTACGTAAATATATATAATTATTAACTACAAAAGGCAGCAAAAAGGGACCTAATTAAAGTAAATTATATGCCTATAGGCGACATGCTGGCGGATGGATTAACTAAAGCCTTATTACGAAAAGCCTTCAGGCATTTTAAAAAACAGCTGAGACTGATAGATATTACCGAAACCCTGGATCAGCGGAGGAAAGCTTTAAGGGTTATTTCAGACGAGGAATTAGCTAATCAGGAGGATTTAATCGCCGGAGGAGAGGTGGAATGGACAGCTGTAGCTCTAGGGAGTAATGAAGTGCGGTGATCAACGCCGTGAATACTTCAAGGCGTTAAGGGGGTGTGTCAGCTAGCTGGGGGGTGCGTAGCGCACCCTATATACGGAAAGGTCACCTACTGATCGGCCCATATGTGTTCCGGAGCTAAGCTACTTAAAGTTGTATGAGTGCAACAGCACCTGCAACTGACCTAATACAAGAACACAACTGATGTCCCCTATATCTGACAAATAAAGTATAATAAAAAAGAAAAGACTTACCAAATTCGGAGATCTTTAAAGATAAAGATTATGGAAGGGAAAAATCGTATTACAAACTAATACCTTACCAGCTTAGGTATACGGTCGGGATAAGACTTAAAATATTACCGACCAAGTTACGTAACATAAATCCGAATAAATAAACGGATCCAAAAGGATTTATATAGATAAATAATATGGATCCGGATGGATCTCCGGATTTATGGGAATCCAATTTACTTATACGATACGGATCCGTGTGGATAAACAGATCTAAAGGAATCTAAAAAAAAGGGATATATACGCTTATTATACCATAGTTAGATAGATTACCAGCTTATAATACAACTTAATTACCCAGATTACCTTTAACAATCTGCTATTACCAAACGTGACTATTGTTTACCCTATTGCTTAGTTTCTTACGATATTATTACCAACATAAATCGTACGACTAGGTTTAATAGTTAGTTAAACCCCTTAACCGTCACACTTAGACTATATAATAACGTAGGGTTATATAGTCGAGGTGAGTAATATTTTGTGAGGATACGGCTCCTAGGGGTCTGCGACTAGTGACCGACTAGTTGCCGACCTACCTATTAGCATAAATAACCATCTGGCAACTAATGGAAGACGTTAGATAAAAGTAACCTAATATACTTATTTTTTGGAATTTATTTTGCGACTAATTGACGTCTACCTGACTTTAGTATTTAGTTATCCCTTATCTTGTAATTCTTTTATCTTTATTATAAAGAGTAACGCGATAATTACTAAAGTAAAGTATCTAGGTTATAGAACGAAGCTAAATTATTAATTAAAAAGATTACAAATCTTATTGCGGTTAACGAACGATCGATTATGATATAAATACGAACAGAAAAGCTTATAAAGGAACCCTAACAAGAAAAGAGGATCGTTTTCCGGGATTATAAATCCCCTTATATATTTAGCCGAAGTACATCTCGACAACCGTTAATCGAACGGTCGGAAAATGGGCGTAGCATAGTAGTAACGTCCCGGAGCTTAAAATAAAGGAGGTTTAAACCTTTTAACAATAACTAGATTTTGGAAATTATTCGCCAGCAAAATAAGTAGCATGCGAAACTTCTCTAATAGCTGGCCGA
Source organism: Monosporascus ibericus (assembly GCA_004154915.1). NCBI lineage: Eukaryota > Fungi > Ascomycota > Sordariomycetes > Xylariales > Monosporascus > Monosporascus ibericus. The sequence continues at coordinate 54,843 of QJNU01000497.1, read as the reverse complement.
ACAATAAGCGATTGCATAAGTTAAGAAACTAAAACTTTATAAGCTAGTTATTACATCGGCATAAAAGCTTAGAGGCGACGATCGGATACCGTATTATAATTACCCAAAACTTACCGAACGTACGTCGATTAAAAAAAGAAAGTTGGATAAAAATTATAACTAAAACTTACGTTAAAAAGTTAGGATAAAATATTATTACTTATATTTAATAAGCTATGGGTTATATAGACGCCTTTATTACGAATACCTAACGGTCGTACCATATTACGTTTAATTATTTTAATTATAAAAGAAATTAAAAATAAAGGATTTATAAATTTTTTAAAAAACGGTTATTCGAATCTTTACTTCTTTAATCGGAAATATCGGGAATAATTTATAAAATTACGACAATAAGTTAATTAGTTACTATTTAATTTTTAAGTTAAATAAAGATTTTTAATTTATAAAATACAACTTAAAACATTTTAACCCGGAAAATAATCAGGATAAAAAACGTTTTATATTTAATTATTTTTAGAATTAATACCAAGCTTACAAAATACTTTATTACGTAAAAGCGTTAAGTTGAATTAAACTAATAATGCAATAAATAAAGTAAAACATTATTAAGATATATAAAAAGGCGGATAAGGACCGATCGTTTTCTATTAAAAGCATTAATAAAAGTAAAAGGTTTTATTTTAACGCTTTTAAAAAAGGAGCCTTAAAAGGTAAGAGCTAATTAAAGATACCGTATGGAAGTAATAAAAATCGAAAACGTTTTTATTTTCGGAAATCGGATAACCGCCGGTTTAATTCGGACCGAAATAAATTTACGCGATTTAACATATTTAATTTTTATAAAAGTTTACCGAAATATTTTAATTACGGGAAGTTAAGTTAGAAACGCTTTAATTATAAAGTAAAAGGTAATATAAAAGCGTTATTATCCCGATTGTATAAAAACCAACCTCCGAAAACGGTACAAAACGTTACAATATATAATAACTATTCCGACGACTCCCTACACGTAACCTTAAAAAAAAAGCCGAAATAGGTATATATTTAATCCATTTCGGCAAACGATTGCAAAACGGTCGGAATAAAGCCGGCTTTTAAAAAAAGGCACTCATTAAAAGAAACGCGAGGAATATAATAATATAAGTAAATATAAATACCAGCAAATAGGTTAATACGGTAAATAAAAAATTAGTAAAAAGGTTTAATCTTTAACTAACCTTTATAAATATCCCGGCCTTTTTTAACGTTAATAACGTATATATTAAGTATTACGGAACTTATAAAATCCTTTTAAACATAATAAATAATAACAAAATAAAACGAAAATTTAAGCAAATATATTTCGTAATATATTATAACCGGAAAACGCCGGATCTTTTACTATCCCGACCCGGGATAAGTAAATTAAGAATTATGTTAAAAACGGCTATATACTGTGACGGCTAAAGGGTTTAACCAACTATTAAACCTAGTCGTACGGTTTATGTTGGCAGTAGTGCTGTGAGAAACTCAGCAAAGGAGTATGCGATAGTCACGTCTGGTAATAGCAGATTGTCAGAGATAATCTGGGTAACCAAGTTGTATTACAAGCTGTAATTTATCTAAGATACGAGAGGTAATGAGCGTACATATCTTAACTGTGATCCATTTGGATCCGGGGATCCTATCGGATCCGTATGGCATAGGTGAATTAGATTCGAATGGATCCGGGGATCCCTTCGGATCCGTATTGTTTAGATGCATGGATCCCTTTGGATCCGTTCATCCATTCGGATCCATGTCACGTGACCTTGGTCGGTAGTCTGTTTTAGTCTCGTCCCGACCGTGTGCCCAAGTTGGTAAGGTGTTGGTCCGTAACATATACGAATAATTATACGGGCCGCTTTAAAAAGTATATAAATAAAAGATTATAAACCTAACGTTTTCCAGAAAATAGGTTTATGTTATTAATTTAATAAAATTAATTAAGAAATTAAATATTTCGGAATTCGAAAAATATTTATACTAAAAAATAATAAAACTTTTAAATTAGTTAAAAACATTTTAACGAATATATTCCCAAAAAGCTATAAGAAAAATTGCTTAACTACCAGGGTTAAAGTACCCGATAAACCTAATTCTAAAAAAGAGTTGTTTATTCGGAGTTATTTATCTAATATCGAAAGCGCAACGAAAAATATTAAAAAAGTACATACGGGAAAACTTAAAAATAAGGAAAATACGTTATTTAAAAGCGGATATAAAGGCGCTAATATTATTTATACTCCTAAAAAACGGTAGTTTCCGATTATATATCGATTATAAAAAGTTAAACCGAATTACGATAAAAAACCAGTACTTTTTACCTTTAATTTCGGAAATTATAAATTACTTAAAATTTATCAAAATACTTTTAAAAATTAACTTTAAAAATATATACTATTATATTAAAATTTAAAAAACCGTAAATAAAAGACTGCCTTTCAAATATATTACGGTTAATTCGAATATACGGTTATGTTAGTTAAAGTTATTAATACGTTAATTACGTTTTAAAGTTATATTTATAAAATATTAATTAAATTAATAAACCATTCTTACATACTATACCTCAACAATATCGTCGTTTATTTGGATAATAAAAAAATGAAATATTTTTAACTGATTTACGAATGGCTATTATAATACCAGGTATTTAAAAGAATAACGTCCCAGATAAGCTCGCGGCTCGTTTTTGGGCACCTCGCGATAACAAAGGCAAATAAATCAACCACAACATATTAAATCAATTCAAATTAATCGGATTCTTTATCGCTAAACGTATTTACAGCTTCCTTATAAGTACGCGCATTATGTCCGGGCTTGCCGTAAACGCCATACTTCCGTTCTTTCGTTTTAACCCTTTTACGACGATTACCTTTAGCCGCTGTTAGCTGCATTTTTTTACCATCCTTTTTTTTTCGGCCAAAAAAGCTTGTCCTTCTTATATAGTAAGTGTTCCTCCTTTTTGGAAACGTTTATTTTTGGTCCTCCGACGTTTGCTTAAGATATGGTTCGTTTCGCGTAATTAGATATTTTTTTCCCGAAAAAAAGCAACTTTATACAAAAGTAATAAGTTACTTTTTATTAACAAATTAACCGATTTAACTATTCTTGTTAACGAATTACCCTTATAATTTTTAAACCTTTTTTATAAATAACGTCCTTATCTTGTTACTTCCCGGATGTTTTTAGGGGTTTTTGTAAAAGAGGAAAAAATAGAACCGGCAGAGGTAAACGGCGAGACGGTCGGCATAGGTACAACTGGAGAAATTTCCAAGTCGGATAGGACGTTATTAAGATCGAATGGAACAAGTCCAGCTTTTTAAAAACCGGATTTAATGTTATCGAACGTTATTGTAGCTTTAAACGCGTTATAAAAGCCGAAAAGGAAATCTTTTTTCGCGATGTAAGTATAATAACGTTATATTAAATTTTCGATATATAGTAAATAAATACGCTTTAAAATAAAAAAGCAGGATACGTCGAAAGGTTAAAGCCGATAAAAGGAATACGCGGGCATATAAAAGGTAATAAAGCCGTTATTTACGTAATATTCTTCGAATTTAATCGAATGGTAACTTTCGTAACCGTCGAAAATAAGAAAATATTTGGTTCTTTTCGTATGCGTTCATATATACTTATCAAAATGCTAAATTTATTTTAAACTTAATTCGTTTATTATCTAATTATTATAATTTATACCGAATTTTTAATTAAGTAGTAATTAATATTTTCGATATTAAAAATTAAAGTAATTTTTTCTTACCAAAATAATAAATAAAGGTATAATTTAATTTTACGAATTAATAGCTTATATAACTATTATTTATTCCCGATTCCTTTATTACGCTTAATTAGGTTTTTTACGTTTTTTAATATTTATAATTACCATACCGTATGCCATAAAACCCCTATGAAAAAGCCCGTTTCGTCGAAATTATAAATATCCTCTTTTGCGATACCGTATTTTACGATTATAACCCGAACAAATTTAAATTACTTACGGAATACCTTTAAATCTTCGCATAAAACCCTTTAATAATTTATTTTTCGATTTAAACGCGTTTAAAGTTTTTTTTGCCGGCGTTCAAAATTCGACGCCTATTTAACCCCGACGCGTATTATACCGCGTTAGGTAAGTAACAACTTCGCCATATTTTGAACGTGTTAAAGCCGGACAGGAAACGCTCACGTATCTAGGTCAAGAATTCGGTTAACAATCGATTTTTCTTCGGTCGGCGTTAATTTTCGCAAATCGGGGATAATATCGGTTCGGGCGCGTCTGCCATAATATCGGGCTCTCAAGGTCGTTTCGGCAATACCGTATATGAAACTAAGCTTTTTAAAGCTAAGTTTTAAGGTTTGTTTTTTAGCTTAAACAGCTAGGTTCATTTTAGATTTTTTTATAAAACGTTCCATGATGTTGGTATTCCGTAATAAATCGATAAAGATGGATGGTTAGGATGTTAGTAAAAACGAGCCGCGAGCTTATCTAAGCCGCGAGCTTATCTGGGACGTTATTTAAAGGCGAAGTTTTTTTTAAAAAAAAGAATAAAATCTTTAAAATTCGTAATTAATACCGACGGCCTAAAAATGGACCGCCGACGAGTTAACGTTATTAAGGTGTAACCGGAATTAAAATTAACCCGAAATATTTAAACTTTTTTAAAATTTATCGCTTATTATTTACATATTATTAAGTTTATAATAAAGTTATTAAAAGAAACGAAATTTTATTAACCCGAAAAAACCCGGCAAATATTTAAAACTTTAAAAAACGACTTTTAATTAACGGTCGTACTTTAATATTAAAATAATTTTAAAAGTCCCATAATAGAAATAAACGTTTTAATAAAATTTAAATCGGAAATATTTTTATACAATTACAAAGAATATTAATATTTAATCATATATTAATTGCGGAAATTTAACTTAACGGAAAAACGATAAATTATATGATAATAAAAGTTATTAATAATTATGAACGACTTAAAATATTAATAATGATATTTCGAAAAACCCGAAAAAAGGTTTTTAATATATATAAATCATATAACATTAAAGGATATCGTAAAAATGTTAATGCGTAACTTTAAAGGCAAATTAACCCGGTAGCTTTACCGCTTTGCATAATTTAATGTTAAAATTTAATACTAACCGGACGCTACTAACCCGGCGGATAGGCTATTTAAACGCTTAAATTATATATGAAAAAAGATTAAATACGGGACCGTAATTTTTATATTGTCTAAAAAGTTTAAATTTAGGGACGAAATGCCGGCAAGTATACAAACGATTAGCGTAAATATATAACGCGATTTAAAAATTTATAAAGAGATAAAAGAATTTATAAAAGTAATATAAAATCTATTTATTGCAAAATTTCCAGATATATTCTTGGTAATTAAAGTTTAAGTAATGACCGTCCTCGTAAAAAACGGAAAACCTTTATTATACGATTACGGGAAACTTTCTTTTTAAAAAAGGAAAATAAAGGACCATATATTTACGAAACTTATTACTCACGTATAATAATATAAACATAAATCGTAACGGTAATACGATTAACGGTTAAATAATAATAACCGTAAACCGTAACCGTATTACGATAGAACTTTGAAAAATTAAAAAGAAAAGGCCGAAATTAATATTGACATTATTATTTATAACTAAGACGTTTTACGTTTTTTAGCAAAAAAGCTAACTAAAAACGAAACGGCATTACAACCGAAAATTTCCCGATAATTTTATAATTAAATTTACGGATTACAAATTTAGAGTTTAAATATTATGAAATTAATACGGATAACTGGACGTTAAGCGGAAATAAAAAGGGAATATTTCCTAAACCCGAATAACATTTTACATTATCGGAATAAATTCGTAATTCCGTTATAAAACGTTTTACGGAAATGATTAATTAATTAATACTGCAACAATTCGAAGGCGGGTTATATAAAATATATTTGTGTATTAAATTTATTAATTAAGAAATTGCATTAAAAATATAATAAACGATATCCGAAAATATGTGCAAAAAATATCCAAGCTATTGTTACAGGAACAGGGGTTCCTGTCTCTAGGAGACCTGCTTGTCAGGCCTGGTATGGATCCGTCTCGGGTAAATCACGGGCTAGAAGGCTTGGCCTTCTAGGTAATCTAAGTAATCTAAATAATCTGAACCAAATCACATAAATTATATAAATCCACGATACATTTATTTAAGGAATAAGAATATATATAAACCAATCTTTTATGGAAATAACACTTACTTAGTTTTCGCTTTTTAACTATTAATCTAAACTTATAACGAAAAATAAGCGTTTTTTATTATAGGAAAAGTTTTTAAATCTTTTTAATAAATAAACCTTTAACAAGTTATCCTTTACTTTATTATTATTTATAAATTAAAACCTTATTTCGGCCATTACTTATATTTTCAAATAAATATATAATAGGTTCTTTATATTTTAATAATTCTTTAAATACTAATTAAGGGATAATTCCAAATTTAATTAAACTTAAACTTTCTTAAATTTAATAAAAACAATATTATAAAAGGACATTCAGAAAACAAATAATATACCCGATTCCCGTTATAAATTAATAAAAAATTAATAATTAAATTAAAAACTTTACCCTTTATCGAAAAAGTTCTTTAATTAATTAATTATATTATGCTTTTTATAACTTAAGGTAAGGGAAATCTTTCATTTTCCTAAACTTAACAATTAATCCCGGCTTTAAAGAATATCATCGAAATTTAGGGAAATTCGGAAAGAGAAAAAAAACTAAAAGTTTATAAACCTTAAAGCCTAAAAAGAAGAAAAAGGTTTTCCCTTAATAGAAAATGGAAATCTTATGACGCAGAATCCAAGCTTTCAAAAAGGATAAGAAAAAAAAACCTCTAACCCCTTAAAAGAATAACTTAACTTACCCGAAAAATAAAGGAAAAAGACCTTAATAGCTTTATTATTCGGCGTTAATCGGTACCGCGAAACTATTATCTTACCTCTCAGTTATTACGGAATACCGAAAATCAAAAGCTATAAATTGGTTACCTTAAAGCTTTATAACGGAATTATAAATATAAAAAGATTTTTCGTCTAAATTAAAACTTACTTTAAATTTTACCAAAATTCCTTAACGGAAAATTATCAAAGAGTATTAAATATTTTTTAATTACTTATTAAACGAATTTTATTATAATTCGAATTAATTATAAAGAAGTACTTAAAGGCATTACCTTAAAAAATCCTTAAATATTATTAATTATATTTTTAACGATTACCGGGACTTTAGAAACCGAATACGAATTATATTTAAAAATTCAAATAAAAGGAAATACGTATTAAAATAATTATACCTTTTTTACCAAACCATATTAACTACAGAATATACGATAAAATCTAACCGTTTAATTGTAATCTTTAATTTACGAAAAAATGCGTTATTTTATCACTTTGACGACGGCTTAAAACCTTGAGTTAAGCATAAAATATACATAATATTTAAATTAAAATCCTTGAAGAAATATACCGACAAAGTAATTATTATTAACCGACGTACCTTTAATTAGTACCTCGAAAAAGAAAGAATTAATAAACGAAACGACGATAAAGATTTTAATAACCACATTAAAAAAGATAAGAGCAAATCTTAAAAAAAAGCAAATATTATTTTAAAGGAGTGTAAAAAAGAAAAATCTAACATAAAGTATTTTAATTATAATAAAAAGAAATTTAAAAACGAATATCACTTTCCCGTAAAAGGGAACTTTAAAAAAAGGATTCCTTAACCCTAAAAAAAAAAGCCAGAACGGCTAAACAAAAAACCGACAGTAGGACAGAAAAAGAAAAGAAAAAAGTTTATTTAATTTCTTTCTAACTAGATTTTAATATTACTATTACCATTTAAATCCAGTACGATAACCCAAAATACGAAGATTATGTTATTTATTAAAACTTTAAAGTTAAAACTTATAAATATTACCCCGGATAAACGACTTTTAAGATAACCATAAGGTTAAAATGCCTTTATTATCTTGATATAATTGGGTATAAAATGCATAACGAAAATAATTAATTCCGACTTAACGTTAATAACTACGGATAATTATTTCCGGAGCTTTATAGGCTCCTTAAATATATGGTATATACTAAACCAAAAACAAATTAACATAAATTATTGCATTTTACCGCTTATTACCTCAATAATTATCTCGTTTATCTTAAAGTTAAAAATGATAATGGTTTTTGGCCTAGATAAAACGAAAAGATATTTACCGAATTAAATAACGAATAACGTATAACACAAGGGAGCTGCGCGCACAAGCGAGCTGCGCGGATTTTTGCACTTCGTAACAATCAATCCAAATAACTTAACCACAACATATTCAATTAGTTCAAATTAATCGGATTCTTTTTCGCTAATCGTATTTATAACTTTTTCACAAGTACGCGTATTATGTCCGGGCTTGCCGCAAACGCCACATTTCCGTTCCTTCGTCTTAACCCTTTTATAACAACTATCTTTAGCCGCTATTAACTGTATTTTTTCACCACCCCTTTCCTTTTCGGCCAGAAAAGTTTATGCTTTTTATATAATAAATGTTCTTTCTTCCTAAAAACGTTTATTTTTAATCCTGCGGCGTTTGTTAAAAGTATGGTTAGTTTCGCGTAATTAGGTAACTTTTTGTTCCAGGAAAATAACTTTATGCTAAAATACCAGATAACTTTTAATTAACAAATTAACTAATTTAACGATTCTTATCGGCGAACTACCTTAATAATTTCTAATCTTTCTTTACAAATAACGTCCTTATTTTATTGCTTTATAAATATTTATAAAAGTTTTCGCAAAAGGCGAAAGATTAGAACCGGCGAAGGTAAGCGGCGAAACGGTTGGTATAGGTATAACTAAAGGAATTTTTAAATCGGATAAAACGTTATTATGATCGAATAAAACAAATCCGGCTTTTGCAAATCCGGATTTGATGTTATCGGACGTTATAGCAGCTTTAAACGCGTCGTAAAAGCCGAAAAGGAAGTTTTCTTTCGCGATATAAGTATAATAACGTTATATTAAATTCTCGATATATAACGAATAAACGCGTTTTAAAACAAAAAAACAGGATACGTCAAAAGGTTGAAACTAATAAAAGGAATACGCAGGCATGCAAAAAGTAATAATGCCATTATTCGCGTAATATTTTTCGACTTTTATTAAATAATAATTTTCGTAACCGTTAAAAATAAGGAAATATTTCGATCCTTTTATAGGCGTTCGAGTATGTTTGTCGAAATATTAAATTTATTTTCAACTTAATTCGTTTATTATCTAACTATTATGGCTTATACCGAGCTTTTAATCGGGTAATAATAAGTATTTTCGATATTAAAAACTAAAGTGGTGTTTTCCCGCCATAATAATAAATAACGGCAAAGTTTAATTTTACGAATTAACAGCTTATATAACTATTACTTATTTCCGATTACCTTATTAGGCCTATTTAGGTTTTCCACGTTTTTCAGTACTTGTAATTACTATACCCGATATTATAAAAAGCCCCATTAAAAAGCCCGTCTCGTCGAAGTTATAAATATCTTCTTTTGCGATATTATATTTTGCGATTATAACCCGAACAAGCTTAAATTATTTACGAAATACCTTTAAATCTTCGTATAATACCTTTTAATAATCTATCTTCCGATTTAAACCCGTTTTAAGTTTTTTTTGCCGTTTAATAAAGTTCGACGCCCAGTTAATCCCGACGCGTAACGTAACGCGTTAGGCCAGCAGTAAATTCGCCATATTTTTAATATATTAAAGCCGAACAAAAAACGCTTGCGTATTTAAGTTAAGGATTCTTTCGATAATCGATTTCTTTTCGGTCGGCGTCAGTTTTCGCGAATTGGGAACGGTGTTACATCGCGCAGGTTTACCGTTAATTCGGGTTCTTAAAGTAAAAGCTGGAACCGTATATATAAAACCAAATTTGGTATAAGAAAGTTTGGGGTTATTCTTTTTAACCTGAACGGCTAAATTCATTCTGGCTTCTTTTATAAGCCGTTCCATGATAATAGTATTGAAAAATAAACACTTAAAGTTGAATTGTAAGAAAGTTAGAAAAAACGCGTAGCTCGCTTGTGCGCGCAGCTCGCTTATGTCATACGTTATAAATATATAAAACTCCTTAATAATTAAAGTACCTTAAAATCTGTTACTGATATTCCGAATTAAAATAAAGTTAAAAGGTTGTATCGTAAGGATATTTATGTTATTCCCTAATACTTTGCGTTTAACATAAATTCCTAAATATGGAAATGCTTTTTTAAAGGTTTATACTTTTAACCCTGTAATTCGAAAAATGTAAGGTTAAAGGACGAACTTAAAGAAAATAATTACCTTCGAATGCTAGTTCGGCAAAAAGAATGATATAAATACATAAATAATTATTATACCAAATACGCTATAAAAAAACCTCAAAAATAAAGACGTTTTTTATAAGTAGATAATAATAATTAAAAAATATCCAAGGCCCTCGAAATTAAGGTATCGAAAAACCTTAATTTATAAGACTTTATATAAAGTAAAAAAAAAAAAGTTTACGTAATCAAATCGAGATTCCTTTCCAATATAAAAATAAGATATTTAAAGCCATAATCGATTTAGGAGCCGCAAGCAATTTTATCTTTCCCGTAACGGCAGAAAGATATTAAGTTCCTTGAAAATATAAGCTAAAATTTTATAAGTTACGTATAATAAACGGAAACCTGTTTCAGTATAAAAATTGACGAATCTTTCGAAAAATAAAATATCTTTCCGTTTGGATTTAAAAATACCAAAAACGAATCATATTGTATATTGCCGACATTTCTAAATATAACATCATTTTGAAAATGTTATATTTTAAGTCCAGCAATCGTCGGATTAATTAGAAACATTAAACATTTTCATAAGAAAACGATAAAAAGCTACTTTAAAAAACGATTAAGAAATCTATTATATTATTAAGAAAATATAAATATCAGATTAAGCTAAAGCCGTACTACTTAAATACCGAAAATTTAAGAAATTATTTAAGGATAAAAAAGATTACGAATTATTATTACATAATTAATAAGATTACCGAATACCTACCAAAAAAGGATATTACCTTAAACTTTATAAAATTTACCATATAAACCCTAAAAAGTTAAAAGCTTTGTGGAAGATTATTTAACTTAATCTAAAAAAAGGATATATTCGATTTATTCATTTTCCTGCGGGATACCCCATTTTTATGGTGCTAAAAACCAAAGACTGAAAGCAAAAGATGAACGAAAACGGAAATTTAATTTTTAAAAAAGTAATCGATTATAAATAATTAAATAATATTACGATGAAAAACGGATATATTTTAACCCTTATAAACATATTGAAAAAAAAACGTTAATAAAACTAAGTAATTTACTGCACTTAAATTTCGAAACGGTTATTACCGTATCAAATTAACTAAAGAAAAAGAAAAAAACCGGCATTTAGAATAATATACGGACTTTACGAATATTAAGTAATACTTATAGGATTTACTAACGCCCCCGCTAGTTTTTAACGTTTGGTTATAACCATATTACGAAATTTCTTGAATAAATTCATATTCGTTTACCTTAACGATATTCTTATTTACTTTAAAACTTTAAAAAGCATAAACAGCATATAGTTCAAGTATTTAAAACCTTAAATAAGGCGAACATGCGAATTAACCTAGCCAAAAGCGTATGGCATATATAAAAGCTAAACTTTTTGGGATATATATTTACCCCCCGCCAAATTCAGATTTAACGCTTTAAAATAAAAGCAGTTAAAAACTGGCCTATATTTAATAAAACAACCGTTACCGATATCCGACAAATTATAAGATTTACGGGTTACGTACGAAGCTTAATTAAAAAATACGGAGATATAATTAAACTATTAACGAACCTTATTACGAAAGAATACGTTAATAAAAGGTTCAAGCTTTTAAAGGATATAAAAAGGGCATTTCAAATTTTAAAGAACGTAATCACTAGCAGACCTATAATAAGATTACTTAATGCAAATAAAAAGAAACCCCTAAAAACGGACGCTTTAAATTACGTACTAAATGTTATCCTAAAATAATTAAAGATAACAATAAATAATACCCAGTAATCTATTACTCGAAAGTACTCCGAAATGTAAAGCTTAAATACCCGATTTATAACAAAAATCTGTTAATAATTATTAACGCTTTTAAAAAAATAAGAACTTGTTTTTAGCGGAGCTAAAAACCGTTTTAATATTTACTTTAATTATAAAAGTTTATCCGGTTTATAAAAGCATAGAAATTAAATAAACGATATAAGATTAAAATAATTTGCTTTTTAAGCTTTAATTTTAAAATATATCATATTAAAAAAAAGAGTAGTTAGGCGGATATTTTCAGTTACAAATGTAATTATAATCCTAAAGTTTCTAAGCGAAGTATACAAATATTATTATATAATAAGGATGGTACTATATAATTCTGAGAAATCATAAAAAAATTAACCTCTAAACTTTTAATAATGTTTCGAAATTCTTACGATACGAAAAAAAAGAAAAAGGTTTAATAGCTAAAGAAATAACTAAAAGATTAGTTACTATACCGTAACAAGGTCCACGTTCCTAGGACCTAATAAAAACAATTCGTAAAGGAATTTTACGAAGATTTATTATATAAATATTAAGGAATTTCTAAGATTACCCGACGGCTATAAGAAAAGTACGATTTCTTAAAATTACGCCAAATAATTGAAAAGGTTATCAAAAATTATAACATTTATAATAAGGTTAAAGCAGTACGTTACAGATTTTATAGGTTGTTACAATTTACCGATATTCTTAATAAGGTATGAAACCTTATAACTTAAAACTTTATTATTAACCTTTTTTTATTTAAAGACCTAATTATTAAAATTGAGTATAATAAAATCTAGGTAATCGTTAATAGACTTATTAAGTATAGGTACTTTTTACCCTGTAAAGGAACTGTAATGGCAAAATAACTGGCTTATACATTTATTCGATATTATTTCGATAAATACGGAATACTAAAAAAAACGTTTTTAATCGAGATAAGCTCTTTACGTCCAAGTTTAATACTAGCTTTTTTAAACAAATAGTTGCTAAACTTAAGTTCTCGATAATTTACCACCCCCAAATGGATGGTTAAACGGAGCGACTAAACTAAACCCTGGAATAATACCTTCGAAGCTACGTTAACTACCAGCAGGATAATTAGGTAAAACTGCTACCATTAGTATAAATAACTTACAATACGTTTATTAAGGAAGACATAGGTATTTCCCCTTATATAGCTATATACGGATACGAGGTAATAACTGAACGACTAAAGTAATTAGTACATAAAACTCCTATAATTATTATTATAACTTCCTAAGCAAAAACAATAATAACGGAAATCAAAACGATAGAAGCCCGTTTACGAGCCGAATTATATTTTCTTTAGCGAAAAATAGCCTAATATTATAATAAAAAAAGAATTAAGGGACCAATTTTAGTGAAAGGAAATAAGGTTTACTTGTTACGTTAAAAATAAAACGTAACGTCGAATATCTTGCAGATTAAAACTAAGAAACCTAGCGATAAATTCGAGTTTAAAAAATTGAGTTTATTTGAAAGTAACGAAATTATTTTTAAAATTAATTACCGATTATTATTACCTCAGATAATAAAGATATACCTTATTTTTCATGTTTCTTTACTTAAATTAATACCTAAACATACCCTGTTAAAGATAAATCTAAAAATCGAAAAAGACGATAATAAGTACGAAGTTGAAAAAATATTAAACTTTGAAACGATTAAAAACAAAATCTAATTTTTAGTTAAGTAAGAAAAATACTTATACGAAGAAAATATTTAAAAACTATTTAGTTACCTAACGAATACAATAAACCTGGTTAAGACGTTCTACTGGCAAAATCCTGACCGACCGTCTTTAACGCAGCCAAAATCGCAGACGATAAAAGGTCCCCCACTTAAATCCAAACCTACGGCGTTCCAGTCGAAAGAAATAAACGCCTCCGTAATGGTATTTATTTCGGAAACAAGTTGCGTTTATTCTGCCTTTATACGACGCTGCTTTTCTTTCAATCTTTCTTGCTTTTTTAATTAATCCAGTTTATAACTCTTTTTTAAAATAATTATAACCTTTTTCTTTAAAACTTCCTGTTAAAAACGTAAACGCTTTATCCGCCTAACAAACTTTTTTATCCTTTTTTCGGCAACCTTTTAATATGCGACCAAAATATCTTTCGTCTTTCGTTACTTTTTTTAAACGATCATGTATTTCGCCTAACTTCGTTAATAAGTTCATAATTAGGACGTTATAGGCCAAACGTTGGCGACGGGTGCAACAATCGCAACTCGAAATGTTAAGAACGAAAAAATAATCGATTTCGATAAGACGAATATAATTAAAATAAAGGAATGCCTTAATACCAAACTTTTTAATCGAATTAGCTCGAACGTTACGAGAATCGCGTTAATTTAAGCGAAATCTTCTTTTTTCTTTTCGAATACGGCCTATCATGGTAAAAGTTAATTAAAGCGTTTCCCGAAATTCTTTTTAAATAAAAATGGCCACTTACGGTTTTTATCTTTAAAATAAAAATTCTTAAAGAAAGGAATGATATTACAGGACTAAAGGTTCCTATCTTTAGGAAACTTATTTATTAAGCCTAATATAAATCCGTTTCGGATAAATCACGGGTTAAAAAGTTTAACCTTTTAAGTAATCTAAGTACTTTAAATAATCTGGACCAAATTCCATAAATCACATAAATCCATGACACATTTACTTAAGGAATAAGGATATATATAAACTAATTTTTCATATAAATAGTACTTATTTAGTTTTCGCTCCTTAGTTATTAATCTAAGCTTACAACCAAAGGCAATCGTTTTTTACTATAAGAAAAGTCTTTAAACTTCTTTGACGAATAAACCCTTAACAAATTATCCCTTGCCTTAGTATTACCTGCAAATCAAGACCCCATTTCGAATACTGCTCATACTTCCAGATAGATGTATGACAGGTTCGTTACAGCTATTAAGAAATAATAGAATTACGATATAAACCATACGGACAGTTATAATCCTTATTATTATTTAAATAACCTTTTTAAAAAATTACGACAAATTTTATTATAAAATTTCTTAAAACTTTAGGCCTAAACGGGTTGAAATGCGACGCGATTTTAATAATTATCGATCGCTTTATGAAATTTAATTTATTTCTTCTTACGGTTAAAACCTTCATAATAATTAAATTTATTTAATTATTTTACGATAAAATAAAATGCAAGTTCGAAACGCGGGCCGGGATTATTAATAATAAAAATAAATTATTAAACACAGAATTTTAGGTAAAACTTTATAAAAACGGAAAATAAAACGGCAAATATCGACCGTGTATTATCCGTAAACCGATAAATAAACGGAAGATACTTATGAAATATTAAAGTAATTAATGAAATTATTATAAAATATAAAGTTTACATATATTAACGCCCGGAATGTATTTACCAGCAAGTCTTTATTTAAAACCTTAAATAGTTACTACTTAAAAATGGTAAAATACCTTTTATAACGGTTTAAAAATTAAATATAAGGAATAAAAAACGGCTTAAAAAGTTACAGCCGTTTATTAAATAATATATCAGTATTAAAAAAAAGTAATAACGTCCCACACAAGCTTACCGCTTACACAAGCTCACTGCTCGTTTTTTGATATCTCGCAACCACCTAACTTTAATTGTTTATTTCTCAACACCAACAATATGGAACGGCTTACAAAAGAAAGCAGGATGAATTTAGCCATCCAGGCTAAAAAAACAAGACCCAAAACTTAGTTATAAACGTCTTCATTCGATATATAACGTCCACGAATCTACTTTAAGAGACCGATATAACGGTACAGCTTCCCGAGCCGATTCGATCCTTAATTCGCGAAAATTAAAGCCAACCGAAGAAGAATCGATTGTCGACCGAATCCTTAACCTAGATACGCGAGCGTTTCCTGTCCGGCTTTAGTACGTTGAAAATATGGCTAATATATTGCTTGCCTAACGCGCTGCGGGACGCGTTGGAGTTTACTGGGCGTCGAATTTTGTTAGACGGTAAAAGAAACTCCAGACGCGTCTAAATCGGAAGATCGATTATTAACGGGTTTTATGCCAAAATCCAGAAATATTTCGTAAGTAATTCGAGCTTATTCGGGTTATTATCGCAAAATACGGCAGCGTAAAAGAGGATATTTACAACTTCGACGAAACGGGCTTTTTGATGGAACTTTTTATGACATCCGGCATGGTAGTTACAAGTACTGAAAAACGTAAAAAACTTAAACAGGCGCAACAAGGTAATCGGGAATGGGTAACAATTATACAGGTTGTTAATTCGCAAGGTTAAGCTTTGCCGCCATTTATTATTATGGCGGGGAAAAACCACCTTAATTCCTGATATCGAAAATATCAATTACCACCCGATTAGAAGCTCGGTATAAGCTATAATGGCTAGATAACTAATGAATTAGGTTTAAAATAGATTTAACATTTTGATAAATATACTCGGACGCGTACGATCGGTTCGAAACGTTTCCTTATCCTTGACGGCTACGAAAGCTACCATTCGATAAAATTCGAAGAATACTGCGTTAATTACGATATTATTACGTTTTGTATGCCCGCGCATTTTTCGTATCGATTTTAACCTTTTAACGTATCTTATTTTTCTGTTTTAAGACGCGTTTATTCGCGATATATCGAAGATTTAATGCGACGTTATTATACCCATATTGCTAAAGAAGATTTTCTCGCCGGCTTTTATAACGCGTTTTAAGCTGCCATAACGTCCGATAAC
Organism: Monosporascus ibericus; assembly: GCA_004154915.1. Taxonomy (NCBI): domain Eukaryota; kingdom Fungi; phylum Ascomycota; class Sordariomycetes; order Xylariales; genus Monosporascus; species Monosporascus ibericus. Next base: position 37,887 of record QJNU01000497.1, on the reverse strand, counting down.
ATTAAATCTGGATTCGCAAAAGCTGGTCTTGTTTTATTCGATCCTGATAACGTTTTTTCCAAATTAAATATTCCTTTAATTGTCCTTACGCCGACTGTTTCCTCGTTTACTTCTGCCGGTTCCATTTCCCCCCTAGCGAAAACCCCTAAAACTATCCGCGAAGTAACAAAATAAGGGCGTTATTTGGAAAGAAAGATTAGAAATTATTAAAAAAGCTCGGCTATAAAAATGGTTAAATCGGTTAGTCTTTTAACCAAAAGTAACTTATTACTTTTGTACGAAAATGCTTTTCTTCGGGAAAAAGCTGCCTAATTGCGCGAAACGAATCACATTTTAAATAAACGTCGGAGGACTAAAAATAAACGTTTTTAAAAAGGAGAAATACTTACTATACAAAAGGGACAAGTTCTTCTGGCCCAAAAAGAAAGGGGTGGTGAAAAAATACAGCTAACAGCAACTGAAGGGGGTCGTTACAAAAGGGTTGAAACCAAGGAACGGAAGTATGGCGTCTGCGGCAAGCCTGGGCATAATGCGCGTACTTGTAAAGAAGTTGTAGATACGTTTAGCGAAGAAAAATCCGATTGATTTTAATTAATACGATATGTTGTTATAAAGTTATTTGAATTTATTGTTGCGAGGTGCTAAAAAAACGAGCGGTGAGCTTGTGTGAGCGGTGAGCTTCTATGGGACGTTAATGACTTTAAAAAATATTACGATTAATATTATATACTTATAAAATTTTAATTAAGATAATAAATAAGTCTATTAATTAAAGATTTGAATTTTAAAAATACAAACTTTATATTTATTTATATCCGAGTTACGATTAAAAAGTAAATAAACTTTAAATCGTATAAAATAAATCCTTTTATCAAATATTAACGAATATATACTATATATCCGGTATTTTTGTTCAAACCGTAATATAATCGAAAATTAGATAACTTACGAACGGCGTTATTAAACTTAATAAGAAAATAAGAAAAATACGTAATAAAAAATATCGTTCGTTACCGAAATAATTAAAAACAACGTAAATACCTTAGTAAATAAAAGTGTTAAGCCGTTAAATATAAGATATAAAAATTCTAAAGATATTTCGAATACGTACTTAAAATATTATAACGTTACGAAAAAAAAGTTAAATATAAATATGTAGAAAATAAAATAACATAATGATAATAAAATTATAATAACCTAATCGAATATATACCGCATAATAATTAAAAATAACTTTAAACAAATTTAATATATACCGGCTGAAAACAGACTAATTAAATGTTATTAAATATATATATTAAATTGAAGTATAAAATTAAATTATAATTCCCTTATAAATAAAATAAAAAACGAACGAAAATTAATAAATAAAGTTAAAAGACTCGAACTTTTATTTTAAAAATAAAGCTTCATATTTAATTACAAAACTTTATGTTAATTAAATTTTTTTTCTTAACCGTATTATGAAAGGTTAACATAAAAATATCGAAAAATAACCGGAAAATATGTAACGGTAAAACGTAAACGTATTTATTAATTTTATTAAACGTAAAATCCGAAAGAAATTCAAAAATATTCTTTTTAAAACCCGGATTTAAATAATCATTATATAATTAAAACGAAATTAAAAAACGTTATTTTTAAAACGTTTCAGGTATTTAGGTCTAATATTAACTTTATTCGATAAAAGTATATTTTAATTATATTAATTTTAGAAAGTTGAAATTTTATTTAAACGTCGGAAAATAGGCGGAATTTATTTATAAAAAACACGTAATAATATAATATGTTTCGGAAGTTTTTTAAGATATAAAAATACTTTATATTTATATTTAAAAAAAGACTAACCGTAAAATAAAAATAGAAATAAAATATATATATAAATAAATTAAATTTATAAACTTATAAAACGATTTTAAAATTATATCTTTATAATTATAACGGGTTATCGAAAATCCTTTTTTAATATAACGAAAATACGATATTTTTTGGAAATAGTTAGTTTAAAAATAAATTTAACCTTTCGAAAAATATCGAAACGGTAATCGATCGTAAGCATATCGGTACGTTCGTATTAGGTACTTTCGGTATAGTATTTTTCGAGCTCGCCGATTAACGCCTAATTTTCGACGGTAAACTAAATAATCGTTTAAACCGTACTTTTAACAATAATCGGAATCTGGACGAAAATTAAATAATAATATTAATAATATTAAAAATAAACACTTACCGCACGAAAAGTTTAATAATAATAAATAATTACGATATAATTTAAAACGCTTAAATTTTTAACGTAAATGTAAGGGAATAGAAAGGACTAGCCACTCCGTCACATGATTTAAAAGATCAGCAGTTCCAACGGCAATTGGCGTTGGAAGTCCTTGTCCGCACTTAAGTAGGGAACCTCCGCGGTCATTCCCTTACAGTAAATAACGTAATAATTGAAATAATATTATGTTACGTAAATATAATATGGTTTATTACCGTCCGTTATATAAACGGGATCCGAATTATTATTATTATTATTATTAAAAATTATATCGTTTAAAAAAGTTTTACTTATTATTAATATGAAAATATTAACGGTCGTAAAATATCTTATAAATAAAAATTATAATAAACGAAAATAAAACTGAAAATATATATAAAATAAACGAAAAAGGTAATATGAAAAAAAGGAAATTAAACGGAATACGCCCGTAAAAAAAAGAAAAATACGGGCATAATAAAAAAGAAAAATAAATTAAAGTTAAAAAATAAATTAAAATTAAAAATCGGACGGAATATAATTAATTATTTAATAAAATAACGTCTCGGATAAGCTCGCGGAACAAATAAGCTCGCGGAACACTTTTTCCAATATTCCTATCACCTAACTTTAATTACCTATTTTTTAATAACCACAATATGGAACGATTTACAAAAGTATTTAGGATAAACTTAGCCGTTTAAGTTAAAAAGAACGACCCGAATTTTAATTATAAAAAACTTGGTTTTATTTATAACGTTTCACATTTTACCATAAAGGCGCGATTTAACTATAGATGCGCCCGGGCCGATATTATTTTTTATTTACGAAAATTAACGCCGATTAAAAAGAAATCCATTATCGAAAGAATTCTTAATTTAAATACGCGAACGTTTTTTATCCGGCTTTAATACGTTAAAGATATGGCAAATTTACTGTTTGCCCAACGCGTTACGATACGCGTCGGGGTTAAATGGGTATCGAACTTTGTACGACGGCAAAAAAAATTCCAAACGCGTTTAAATTGGAAAATCGATTACCAAAGGTATTATGCGAAGATTTAGAAATATTTCGTAAGTAATTTAAGCTTATTCGGGTTATAATCGTAAAGTACGGCATCGCAAAAAAGGATATTTATAATTTCGACAAAACGGGCTTTTTAATAGAACTTTTTATGATATCGGACATAGTAATTATAAATGCTGAAAAACGTAAAAAATTTAAACAAGCGTAATAAGGTAATCGGGAATAGGTAATAATTATATAAGCTATTAATTTGTAAGGTTAGGCTTTACCGTTATTTATTATTATGGCAAGAAAAAAACTATTTTAGTTTTTAATATCGAAAATATTAATTATTATCCGATTAAAAGTTTAATATAAATTATAATAACTAGATAATAAACGAATTAAGTTTGCAATGGATTTAACATTTTAATAAACATATACGAACGCGTACGAAAGGAATTAAACGTTTCCTTATTTTCGATAATTACGAAAATTATTATTTAATCGAATTCGAAAAGTATTACGCGAATAACGGTATTATTACGCTTTATATGCTTGCTTATTCCTTTTATCGGCTTTAATTTTTCGACGTATTCTGCTTTTTTATTTTAAAACGCATTTATTTATTATATAGCGAAAATTTAATACGATATTATTATACTTATATTACGAAAAAAAAAAATCCTTTTTGGCTTTTACGACGCGTTTAAAGCTGTTATAACGTCCGACAATATCAAATCCGGCTTTTAAAAAGCTGGATTTATTTTATTCGATTTTAATAACGTTTTATCCGATTTAGAAATTCTTCCAGTTATACCTATACCGACCGTTTTCCCGTTTACTTTTGCTGGTTTTATTTCCCCGCCCGCGAAAACCCTTAAAAATATCCGTAAAATAATAAAATAAGGACGTTATTTATAAAAAAGGGTTAAAAATTACCAGGGCAGTTCGTTAACAAAAATAATTAAATCGGTTCGTTTTATAATAAAAGGTTATATGTTATTTTTATATAAAGCCGCTTTTTTTCGGGAAAAAAACTTTTAATTACGCAAAACGAACTATATTTTAAGTAAACGTCGGAAGACCAAAAATAAACGTTTTTAAAAAGGAAAAATACTTATTATATAAAAAGGATAAGCTTTTTTGGCAGAAAAAAAAAGGGGTGGTGAGAAAATGCAGCTAATAAGGGCTAAAAGTAATTATCGGAAAAAGGTTAAAACGAAAGAACGAAAATGTAACGTTTACGGTAAGCCCGGATATAATACGCGTATTTGTAAGAAAGCTATAAATACGTTTAGCGAAAACGAATCCGATTAATTTAAATTAATTAATTATGTTATGGTTAAATTATTTAGATTAATTATTACGAGGTATTAAAAAGTGTTCTGCGAGCTTGTCTGCCCTGCGAGCTTATTCGAGATGTTACGGGTTAATAATTAAGGTAATTATTATTATAACATAATTTATAACGTCTCGGATAAGCTCGCGGGACAGATAAGCTTGCGGGACCCTTTTTCCAATATTCCTACCACCTAAATCTAGTTACTTATTTCTTAACAACCATAATATAAAACGACTTATAAAAACATTTAAGATAAATTTAGCCGTTTACGTTAAAAGAAACGACCTCAACCTTAATTATAAAAAGTTTAGTTTTATTTATAACGTTTTATATTTTACCATAAAGGTACGATTTAACGGTAAATGCGTCCGAGCCGATATTATCCTTTATTTACGAAAATTAACGACGACCAAAAAAAAGTTTATTATCGAAAAAATCTTTAACCTAAATACGTAAATGTTTTTTATGCGGTTTTAATACGTTAAAGATATAACGAATTTACTGTTTATTTAACGCGTTACGATACGCGTCGGGGTTAAATAGGTGTTAAATTTTATACGACGGCAAAAAAAGTTTTAAACGTATTTAAATCAGAAAATCGATTATTAAAAAGTATTATGCAAAAGTTCAAAAATATTTCGCAAATAGTTTAAACTTATTCGAGCTATAATCGCAAAATACGGCATCGCAAAAAAGGATATTTACAACTTCGACGAGACGGGCTTTTTAATGAAACTTTTTATGGTATCGGATATGGTAATTATAAATACTGAAAAACGTGGAAAACTTAAATAAGCGTAATAAGGTAATCGGGAATAGGTAATAATTATATAGGCTATTAATTCGCAAAATTAGGTTTTACCGTTATTTATTATTATAACGGGAAAAAATCACATTAATTTTTAATATCGAAAATATTAATTATTATCCGATTAAAAACTTGGTATAAGTTATAATAATTAAGTAATAAACGAATTAAGTTTAAAATAAATTTAATATTTTGATAAATATATACGAACGCGTATAAAAAGAACTAAACGTCTTTTTATTTTCGACGGCTACGAAAATTATTATTCGATTAAATTCGAAAAATATTATACGAATAACGGTATTATTACGTTTTGCATATTTACTTATTTTTCTTATCAACTTTAACCTTTCGACGTATCCTACTTTTTTATTTTAAAGCGCATTTATTTGTTATATATCGAAAGTTTAATGCAACGTTATTATACTTATATCGCAAAAAAAGATTTCCTTTTCGGCTTTTACGACGCGTTTAAAGTAGTTATAACGTCTGATAATATTAAATCCGGCTTTCAAAAAGCTGGATTTATTTTATTCGATTTTAATAACGTCCTATCCGATTTGGAAATCTTTCCAGTTATATTTATACCGACCGTCTTCCCGCTTACTTTTGCTGCTTTTATTTCCTTACCTACGAAAACCTTTAAAAATATCCGTAAAATAATAAAATAAAAATGATATTTACAAAAAAAGATCAGAAATTACCAAGGCAACTTGCTAATAAAAATAATTAAGTCGGTTAATTTTGTCACAAAAGATTATATATTACTTTTGCATAAAGCCGCTTTTTTTCGGAAAAAAACGTCCAATTACGCGAAACGAACTATATCTTAAGCAACGTTAAAAAATTAAAAACAAACGTCTTTAAAAAGAAGGAATATTTATTATAAAAGAAAGATAAGCTTTTCTGGCCGAAAAAGAAAGGGGTGGTAAAGAAAATGCAACCAATAACGGCTAAAAGTAATCGTCGTAAAAGGGTTAAAAGGAAGGAACGGAAATGTGGCATCTGCGGCAAGCCCGGATATAATGCGCGTACTTATAAGAAAGCTGTAAATACGTTTAGCGAAAACGAATCCGATTAATTTAAATTAATTGATTATGTTATAGTTGAATTATTTAGATTAATTGTTACGAGGTGCTCAAAAGTGTCCCGCGAACTTGTCTGTCCCGCAAGCTTATCAGAGAAGTTATACGAATTTACGGAATTTAAATTACGATTAAAATATTTTAATAATAACGTTATTAAAAATTAACAACTAAAAAAGGGGAATTAATTATAAAAATACGGCTTTTAAGCATTTGCATTTAATAACCGACTAGTCGCCGACCCACCCATTAGCATAAATAACCGTCTGGCAACTAATGGAAGACGACAGATGAAAGTAACCTAATATACTTGTCGGATACAGTGGTTGTAGGTCGGAAGGAATCGGTCCGTATGTCGCGCTAATGGCTGGAGGACACAGGGATAGCAGTTAATTTGTATAAGAGATTAATTCCCTTCGGCCCTGACGAAAGATAGTTAGCTGTTATCATCATCAGAACCAAAATACGAATAAAGCTGCAACGAAGATATTTAATTTGCGTAATCTTAGGTTATTTAATAATTATAAACCCGGATTGCAAGGTTTTTTAAATTTATTATATTTATCCTTAAAAACTTTTTTTATTATTAACAAATTAGATACCAAATAATTAATTAAAACGGATTACGATAAGCAGTAATTTAAGATCGGTTATAAAAGCGAAACTCGAAAAGTTAAACGAATAAAACGCGTAATAAGAAGAACTTTTTAGTTATATACCCGAAAATATCGTTAAATTATTTAATCCCGAATCAGAAAAAACGCCATTTACCGAACCCGAATACCCTTTGCTTAAAAACGTCAATCGGCGTATAGGTATACCGGCCGATTTTAACGAAAATAAGATAACAAAATATAAAAATCTTTTTTAAATATATTAATTCGAAAAATAACGTTACAATTCGTAATAAAAGAATTTCGTTACCAAAAGGTCGATAATATATAACTTCGTCGGAAAATCGTATTTATTTTACCTAAAAGTTAATAAACCGATACGCGAATAAATTAATAACTTAAAATAACATACCGGTACGAATACGAATAAAGCAGTAAAGTTCGTAAAAATTAAATATAAAAAAGTCCTAAAAAAAGGAAAATACGTTAATTTAAAAGACCTTTACGAATAGCTTAAAGAATAAGATATAATTATGGCGAACGCCGTAAAAAATAATATCTTTAAATTAATTAGTTTATAATAAATAAATAACTTCGTTAATATAATAACGCCATTTAAAACGTGGTACGTAAATTAATTATAATTAATTATATTTCAAAACGAAATTAATAAATTATCTTATAAAACCGTTAATAAAAAAACGCGTACGTTAATAAAAACACTTTTACGGCAGAAAAAAGTAAAATTACTTATTAGGACCATAAAAAAAAATACTTACGTTACGGCTTTCGGAAATAAAAGCTTTATTATAAAAAACGATCAACTTATTAATAAAACTTTATTTTTAAAACCATTTTATAAACGGGTAAAAATTAACTTTTAAATTAAAAATCGTAACTTTAAAAAAGGTAAAAAAGGTTATCGAACGTATAATAATAACGGATATAATATACAAAATTATAAATATATAATTAACATTATAAATAAAAGAATCCTTAAGAAAAATAAAAAAAAGTTCGATAAAAAAATGGCCTTTAACGTTAAATTCCGTAAGGAAATCGAAACGATTAAGAAAAAGGCTTTCGGAAATTTTAAATTTATAATGGCTTATAAGTAATAACGGTTAACGGATAAAGTAAAAAAAATCTTAATAAGTTCGGTAAATAATATATTATATAAAGTATTTAACGTATTAAATATATATTTATTAAAAAATAACGTTATTTTAGATTCCGGAAGTTTTATTTATATATTTTACGATTTAACCTAATTTAAAAAATTCATAAAAATACCAAAAAGCTATATAGTTTTAACAGGTAATATTAAAATGGTAATTTTAAAATATAAGGATATTACGATATATATAAAAAACTTACGTAAAAAAAAAAGGGCTTAATATTAAAAAAAGTAATTTATTATTAAGGCTTTTATTATAATATCGTTTCGTATAAACGCTTCGAATAAAAAGGTTATTATTAAAATATTTTTAATAATAACGTAAAGTATTAAAACGATTATAAAAAGTTATATATTTTAAAAAAGAAAAAAGGTTAACGTATAATCAAAAATAAAAGTTATATAAAGGCCGCTTTTTTTATAATTAAAAAAATAAGTAAAGTAATAAGTTAAGTAAAAACTTAAACTTTAAAATTAAAAGTATTATAATATTTAAAAATAAGTTATTATAAATTAAAACCTTTAAAGTATTTATTTAATTATTACCATAAAACGTTATTAAAAAACCTTAAGATAATTAAGTACCCGGTATATATTTTAACGAAAATAAAGAATATTTTCTTATGGAAAAAGTTAAACTTTAAAATAATAACGCCTTTTTTAAGGGTACGTTTAAATTAACAAGATTTTTCGGAAAAAGCCCGTAAATATAAACGGATACTAACGATTTTATGTAAAGCTTTATATTAGGCGATAATATATTTTTACGTAATAACAAAAAAGAAATTTACGTATTTTAAAAGATTATATAAGTTAAATTAAAAGTTACTTTAAATTTAACGTAAAATTTATTCGAAAAGATATAAAATTTGCCCGCGATTTATCCGTTAAATAATTACGTTTAAAAAGGATTTTAAACGAATTTTTTATCCCGTATATATACGTTTAAAATAAAGGCGTAAAGCATTTAAAGGATATAATAATAAAAAAGGTACGTACGATAAGGATTAAGTCGAAATTATTATATAACTTATGGAAAAAGCCCGTTAATTACGTTATTTACTTTTATAATAAAACCTTAATAACTACCTTTAGGTAAAAGATTTTATATAAGGTTATGTATACGTATTTAATTAAAAAAAATAAAATATTAGGTTTTAAAACGCCTTAATTAATTTATTTTAAAATTTACGGTTACAAATATTACGTATTAAAGCTTAATCCGAATTATAAATTAAATAAGTTACAAAAATTAAATTTTAAAATATATATCGGATATTTCGTAAGGTATAACTTTACGAATATATATAAAGTTTAGATATTAAAATTTAGGAAAGTAATTATAACGAAAAACGTAATTTTTAACGAAATAAAGTATTTTAAAAAAAAAATACGTTAAAACGTTTAAAGGAAATAATTAAAAATCTTAAAAACTTAGTTACGAAATTATAATTACTTAAAAAATTAATAATTAATAAGGTAATCTTAAAAAAAACGATTCAGAAATAAAAATCGGAAATAAAAATAAGGTTAATACTTTTTCGAACGAATAATAATTAAAAAACGAGGTTATTTAAAATAAAATTATTATAAGATATAAGATAAACTTTAAAAATATAAGTTAAAATATTTTCCTATAATTATTTAAGTTAATAAAAAAGATACCGGATATTAATTATATCGGCTTAACGGTTAAATTATTTAATTAATAAATTAAAAAAAAAATTAATTTACGATATAAGGATAATTTACGAATTTTGCATATAAAAAAAGGTTTTATAACTTCCGCGAATATAAAGTTATTAACTTTTAAATAAAAGCGTTTATTATAAAAAAAAAGTTTTTTTTTATCGAAAGAATTTAATTAAATTATTTAAAAACGTACGTAAATTAAAAATTTATCCGATAAAATAATAGTTCCGTACGGCGTAAAAGGCTTACCTTAAAAAACATAATTTCTTTAGGTCGTAAAAAAAAGTAATTACGAAATTAATTAAAAATTATTAAATACTTTATTATAAATAAGTATTTATATATAAATTCGATAAATATAAAAAGTTTTAAATATATAAAGTTAAGTTTATAATATATAAAAATTAATAAAAAACGGAAAATTTATTTATAAAAACGATAACGTTAATAAAAATAACGTTATAATTAATTTTTGTAATAATTGCTAAATTCGACTTAAAGTTAACGTAATTAAATATAATTAACGTTTTTATTTATAATAATTTAGATAAAAAGGTTTTTATGAAAATATTTCCAAAATTTTCGAAAAAAAAGAAAGTATTTAAACTTAAAAAAATTTTATATAACTTAAAAAGGTTACCTTTTTTATAATAAAAAACGTTTATAAACGCCTTTAAAAATTTCGGCTTTAAAAAAATCCCTTAAAAGCTTTATATAATAATAAAAGGTAATATATTAATATTTTTTTTCGTAAACGATATCGTATTAAGTTATAAAAAGAAAAAAAAAGAAAATAATAAAAACGATTAATAACTTAAAAAAAGGTTTAGAATTAACGAATTTAAAAAGTTTAAATAATTTTTAAAAATTTACGTTTTACGACGAAAAGATAAACGATTAATTTAATTATTATAAAAGTCGTATATCGAGAAAATAACAGTTTAATATTAAATCAATACGTTAAGCCGAATTCCTCGTATTTTTATGGATTAATACGAACTTTTTCCGTTCGAAAAAAAAATAATAAATAAGTAACGAAAGTTATATTAAAAAAAGGTCGGCTTAATCCTTTTTATGGCAATTTTTATACGTCCTAATATTACGTTTATTACCTCGAAATTATTACGTTTTAATTATAACCCGTTAAACGTTTATTACGAAGCTATAAATAAGGTAATACGTTATTTATATTATATCCGTAATTTCGCAATTCGGTATAGGGATAACGGAAACGCTTAGGTAATAGTATATATAAATAATGTTTCGTTCGTTAATAATTTAATCGACCGAAAAAACTTTTAAAAGTTTATAATTTTATTATTCGGAAAAATAATAACATAAAAAGTAAATAAACAGGATATTATTATAATAAATATAATTAAAGTAAAATTATTAACTTTAAGCCAGATAATTAAAAAAAGGTTATTTTTAAATAAATTCTTAAAAATATTAACGTTAAAATTCGATCATTTTTTTACGGTAAATTATAATAATAAGCAAATTTTAAGGTTACTTATTAAAAACGTCCTATAATTCGTAACGAAATTAAAATACGTTAAAATATATAATTATTAATTAAGCTAAAAGTATTTACGAAGAAACGTATAAGTTAAATAGCAAAAAACGAATAATATAATAATTAACGGATTTACGAAATTATTTACGAATAACGGGTATAAAAGGTTCGTAAAGTTTTTAAAAATGGAAAATATTACGTAATAATTAAAGTTTATTAAAAAAGAAAATAAACTTCGCGAAAAAATTATAGCGCGTTAGTTAAAGCGTAAAGTAACGTAAAAGTTCCTAATAAAAAACGATTTCGATCGGTTTTAAAAGGACTTAATTTATTAAGAATCCTTAAGTAGTAAGTTTTAACGAAGTTTATAATGGCCTTATTAAGGGGTATATCGGATATAGTAATTATAAGTCGGAAGGAATCGGTCCGTATGTCGCGTTAATGGGTGGAGGATATAGGGGTAGCAGCTAATTTGTATAAAAGATTAATTCCTTTCGGCCCTGATAAAAGATAGTTAGCTGTTATTATTATTAAAACCAAAATACGAATAAAGCTATAACGAAGATATTTAATTTGCATAATCTTAGGTTATTTAATAATTATAAGCCCGGATTATAAAGTTTTTTAAATTTATTATATTTATCTTTAAAAACTTTTTTTATTATTAGCAAATTAAGTACCAAATAATTAATTAAAACGGATTACGATAAGTAATAACTTAAGATCGGTTATAAAAGTAAAATTCGAAAAATTAAACGAATAAAACGCGTAATAAAAAAAACTTATTAATTATATACCCGAAAATATCGTTAAGTTATTTAATCCCAAATTAAAAAAAACGTTATTTACCGAACCTAAATACCTTTTATTTAAAGACGTTAATCAGCATATAAGTATACCGGCCGATTTTAACGAAAACAAAATAACGAAATATAAAAATCTTTTTTAAATATATTAATTCGAAAAATAACGTTACGATTCGTAATAGAAAAATTTCGTTACCGTAAAGTTAATAATATATAATTTTATCGGGAAATCGTATTTATTTTGTTTAAAAATTAACGAACCGATACGCGAATAAATTAATAGCTTAAAATAATATACCGATATAAATACGGATAAAGCGGTAAAGTTTATAAAAACTAAATACAAAAAAGTTTTAAAAAAAGAAAAATACGTTAATTTAAAAAACCTTTACGAATAACTTAAGGAATAAAATATAATTGTAGCGAATGCCGTAAAAAATAATATTTTTAAATTAATCGGTTTATAATAAGTAAATAGTTTCGTTAATATAATAACGCCACTTAAAGCATAATACGTAAATTAATTACAACTAGTTATATTTCGAAACGAAATTAATAAATTATTTTATAAAACCGTTAATAAAAAAACGCGTACGTTAATAAAAATACCCTTATGGCAGAAAAAAATAAAATTGCTTATTAAAACCGTAAAAAAAGGTATTTACGTTACGGTTTTCGGAAATAAAAGCTTTATTATAAAAAACGATTAACTTATTAATAAAACTTTATCCTTAAAATTATTTCGTAAACGGGTAAAAATTAACTTTTAAGTTAAGGATTATAATTTTAAAAAAGGTAAAAAAGGTTGCCGAACGTATGGTAATAACGGATATAATATACGGAATTATAAATATATAATTAACATTATAAATAAAAAGATTTTTAAAAAAAATAAAAAAAAGTTCGATAAAAGGATAACTTTTAACGTTAAATTCCGTAAGGAAATCGAAACGATTAAAAAAAAGGTTTTCGGAAACCTCGAATTTATAATAGCTTATAAGTAATAACGGTTAACGGATAAAGTAAAAGAAATCTTAATAAGTTCGGTAAATGGTATATTATATAAGGTATTTAATGTATTAAATATATATTTATTAAAAAATAACGTTATTTTAAATTCCGGAAATTTTATTTATATATTTTACGATTTAACTTAATTTAAAAAATTCGTAAATGTACCGAAAAGCTATATAATTTTAGCAGGTAATATTAAAGTAATAATTTTAAGATATAAGGATATTACGATATATATAAAAAACTTACGTAAAAAAAAAAAAAAGGCTTAATATTAAAAAAAGTAATTTATTATTAAGGCTTTTATTATAATATCGTTTCGTATAAGCGCTTCGAATAAGAAAATTATTATTAAGATATTTTTAATAATAACGTAAAATATCGAAACGATTATAAAAAGTTATACGTTTTAAAAAAAAAAAGAAAGTTAACGTATAATCGAAAACAAAAGTTATATAAGGGCCGCTTTTTTTATAATCAGAAAGGCAGGTAAAGTAATAAGTTAAATAAAAGTTTAAGTTTTAAGGTTAAAAATATTATAATATTTAAAAATAAGTTATTACGGGTTAAAACTTTTAAAGTATTTATTTAGTTATTATCGTAAAACGTTCTTAAAAGGCCTTAAAATAATTAAATACCCGATATATATCTTAACGAAAATAAAGGAAATTCTTTTACGGAAAAAGCTAAACTTTAAAATAATAACGCCTTTTTTAAGGGTACGTTTAAATTAACAAAACTTTTCGGAAAAAGCCCGTAAATATAAACGGATATTAACGATTTTATGTAAAGCTTTATATTAAGCGATAATATATTTTTGCGTAATAACAAAAAAAAAAGATAAAAATTTACGTATTTTAAAAAATTATATAAGTTAAATTAAAAGTTATTTTAAATTTAATATAAAGTTTATTCAAAGAGATATAAAATTTACCCGTAATTTATCCGTTAAATAATTACGTTTAAAAAGAATTTTAATTAAATTTTTTACTCCGTATATGCACGTTTAAAATAAAAACGTAAAACGTTTAAAAGATATAATAATAAAAAAGGTACGTATAATAAAGATTAGGTCGAAATTACCGTATAATTTATGAAAAAAGCCCATTAATTAAGTTACTTATCTTTATAATAAAATCCTAATAATTATTTTTAAGTAAAAAACCTTATATAAAGTTATATATACGTATTTGGTTAAGAAAAATAAAATATTAAATTTTAAAACGCCTTAATTAATTTATCTTAAAACTTACGGTTATAAATATTACGTATTAAAACTTAATCCGAATTATAAATTAAATAAGTTGCAAAAATTAAACCTTAAAGTATATATCGGGTATTTTGTAAGATATAACTTTACGAATATATATAAAATATTAATATTAAAATTCGAAAAGGTAATCGTAACGAAAAACGTAATTTTTAACGAAATAAAGTTTTTTAATAAAAAGGATACGTTAAAACGTTTAAAAGAAATAATTAAGAACTTTAAAAACTTAATTACGAAATTATAATTACTTAAAAAATTAATAATTAATAAGGTAATCTTAAAAAAAAATAATTCGGAAATAAAAATTAGAAATAAAGATAAGGTTAATACTTTTTCGAACGAATAATAATTAAAAAATAAAGTTATTTAAAATAAATTTATTATAAGATATAAAATAAACCTTAAAAATATAAGTTAAGATAATTTCCTATAATTATTCAAATTAATAAAAAAAATACTATATATTAATTATATCGGCACAACGGTTAAATTATTTAATTAATAAGTTAAAAAAAATGTAAAAAATAATTTACGATATAAAAATAATTTACGAATTTTATATAAAAAAAAAGGTTTTATAATTTTCGCGAATATAAGGTTATTAACTTTTAAATAAAAACGTTCGTTATAAAAAAAAAGTTTTTTTTTTATTAAAAGAATTTAATTAAATTACCTAAAAACGTACGTAAGCTGGAAAATTATCCGATAAAATAGTAATTCCGTACGGCGTAAAAGGCTTACCTTAAAAAGTATAATTTTTTTAAATCGTAAAAAAAAGTAATTACGAAATTAATTAAAAATTATTAAATGCTTTATTATAAATAAGTATTTATATATAAATTTGATAAATATAAAAGGTTTTAAAAATGCAAAATTAGGTTTATAATATATAAAAATTAATAAAAAGCGGAAAACTTATTTATAAAAACGATAACGTTAATAAAAATAACGTTATAATTAATTTTTATAATAACTGATAAATTCGACTTAAAGTTAACGTAATTAAATATAATTAACGTTTTTATTTATAATAATTTGGATAAAAAGGTTTTTATAAAAATATTTTTAAGGTTTTCGAAAAAAAGGAAAGTATTTAAGCTTAAAAAGGTTTTATATAATTTAAGAAAGTTACCTTTTTTATAATAAAAAACGTTTATAAACGTTTTTAAAGATTTCGGCTTTAAAAAGATCCCTTAAAAGCCTTATATAATAATAAAAGGTAATATATTAATATTTTTTTTCGTAAACGATATCGTATTAAGTTATAAAAAAAAATAAAAATAAAAATAAAAATGATTAATAACCTAAAAAAAGGTTTAAAATTAACGAATTTAAAAAACTTAAATAATTCCTAAAAATTTACGTTTTACGACGAAAAAATAAGCGATTAATTTAGTTATTATAAAAGTCGTATATCGAGAAAGTAATAGTTTAATATTAAATCGATACGTTAAGCCGAATTCCTCGTATTTTTATAAATTAATACGAATTTTTTCCGTTCGAAAAAAAGGTAATAAATAAGTAACGAAAGTTATATCAAAAAAAGGTCGGTTTAATCCTTTTTACGGCAATTTTTATACGTTTTAACGTTACGTTCGCCGCCTCGAAATTATTACGTTTTAATTATAACCCGTTAAACGTTTATTACGAAATTACAAATAAGGTAATACGTTATTTATATTATACCCGTAATTTCGTAATTCGGTATAAGGATAACGGGAACGCTTAAATAATAGTATATATAAGTAACGTTTCGTTCGTTAATAATTTAATTAACCGAAAAAACTTTTAAGGGTTCGTAATTTTATTATTCGGAAAAGTAATAGCATAAAAAGCAAATAAGTAAGATACCGTTACGATAAATATAATTAAAGTAAAGTTGTTAACCTTAAGCCAGATAATTAAAAAAGGGTTGTTTTTAAATAAGTTCTTAAAGGTATTAACGTTAAAATTCGATTACCCTTTTACGGTAAATTATAATAATAAGTAAACCTTAAGGTTACTTATTAAAAACGTCTTATAGTTTGTAACGAAGTTAAAGTATATCGAGGTATATAACTATTAATTAAAGTAGGAATATTTACGAAAAAACGTATAGGTTAAGTAGCAAAAAACGAATAGTATAATAATTAACAAACTTACGAAGTTATTTACGGATAACGCGTATAAAAGGTTCGTAAAGCTTTTAAAGATAGAAAATATTACGTAATAATTAAAGTCCATTAAAAAAGAAAATAAACTTCGCGAAAGAATTATGGCGCGTCGGTTAAAGCGTAAGGTAACGTAAAAGTTCCTGATAAAAAGCGATCTCGATCGGCTTTAGAAGGACCTAATTTATTAATGATCCTTAAGTAGTAAGCCCTAACGAGGTTTGCGATGGCCTTACTAGGGGGTATATCGGATATAGTAATTATAGGTCGGAAGGAATCGGTCCGTATGTCGCGCTAATGGGTGGAGGATATAGGGGTAGCAGCTAATTTGTATGAGAGATTAATTCCCTTCGGCCCTGACGAGAGACAGTTAGCTGTTATCATCATCAGAACCAAAATACGAATGAAGCTGCAACGAGGATACTCAATTTGCGTGGTCTCAGGCTGTTTGACAATACTCACTTCTTGGGATTCACTCTGTGACTGATTAGCGACCACCTCACTCTAGCACTCAGCTATCCCTTATCTTACATATTTAACCCTGCCCTACCACCAGAGATCTAGCTCCTTACTTCTCTCCTATAACTTTTTCTAATAAAACATACCAGAGACTATGAAAAAGGGGCAGTTTGGACTATATCAACAACTTAAGTCTACATCGATGCCGGGAGTAAATACTTAATCTCTTCTACGGTCGAACTTCGCTTTCCAATTCTTTACTACGGCTATTCACAAAGCATACTAAATAATCGGCCACAGCCAACGATGCAGACTATGTCGATTAGTTTGGCTACGATGATTATATTCTATCATCGAGATTATCGCCATCTTAACCTCACCCACTACCAAACTCTTTCTTTCTTCACGGCTCTGTTACCTGGCATACCAGACAATGAACTCTGAACCATGGTCGATAACTTACTCTATCGGCAGTCAAGGCTATGCCGACGACATAAGCGAATATTCACTCCTGTCACCTTTATACCTCTGTGAAACGTTAGTTCTACCTTAGGCATACGTTTGAAAGTGAGCAAACCTAAGATTATACATTTATGCGCTAGCTACTCTCGCTAACTCCCTATTGCTTCTCTTTTCAGACAGCCGACATTGGGAACCACAGGTTTGAGATATGTTCACATGCAGCTATACTAAGTTTCTTGTCACCAATGAGCCGTCGCGGTTTGAATCTTTCTCCCAAGGAAATGGCACGAATCTCATTGGTCTTACCACACTACCTGGGGTTGCACGGTTCCTTCCAGGGCCGGCCCCACCGCTGTCGCCGCCATTGTCCCCACCACAGTTCCTATCAACAATTCCGAGAACCGCCAAACCCGTCAGCGGACCCTTTGGCGAACCCTCCTTTTTCCCGGGAGGCGCACCGGTATAGCCAAGTCTTCCTGAATCACTAACACGAGCGCTGGAGGGCTCTGTCGTTGGTGCCGACTCTGACGGCCAAGCAAAGACGAAGGAGTTGTCCCGAGGTTCCCAAGGAGCAAGAGACCGTGTTCGAGGGTACCAAAGGAGGAGCCAAGGGAGGAGCTAAGGGAGCGGGAGAAGAGAGGAAGACCAAGGGCAAACTTCGCCACCACAAGCCTTTCAAGACCTTCTCACGTCTGGGTCAACCACAAGCAGATCAAGCCTTGAGGCTATTTCGCCATCTCCGGTAGCTGGCTCTGAGGGAACACCCTCCATATCCGAGACTCCTCACGTTTGCTTTGAACCAGGTTAATGAAGATTCCACTGCGATTCTGGCCGTTGCTCGGCAACTCTATACCGAGTGAACCACATTATTCACCTTCAAACAAACCGAGAAATGGAACTGAGGAAAAACCAGCCTCCTCTCCCCGCCTTAACCACCTTATCAAGCCTTTTAACTTTCCTGTCACCCCCTTTGGCTCTCCTGTCACCGCCTTCGTTATGTCTTTCCTTTCATCCTGTCACCACCACTACCAACGAGTCCGGCGGACGGAGTTCATGGTGGGGATCCTCCGCCACTCGGAGACAAAGATCGAGATCCCGCCCACCGCCTGGCCCAAGGTTTGCCGCGGCTTGCGGCCTAACCGTCGATTCGGCGCGCTCCTCCTCCTCCTTCAACTCCTATCGCCAGTCTCATCCTGTCGCCCCGTTCAGAATATCGTCCGAGACATCCATCGACATCAAACCGGAGCGATGGGGGCCGCGGAGACGGATCCACTGGCATGAGTCGCATCCGTCGGTGACCAACCGCTTCCAGAAGCATGGGGGATACGACCTCATTGGCCGTTTCACCGCCGATTCAATGCCATCTTATCGCAGCCTCGTTGGCGAGGATTCTTCCAGGTCTCTGAGAAACCCCGGATCAAACACCATCAGGTGCAGAAGCCAATAATACTCCTGTTCTCTTGAACTTCAACGATGTGCACATACCATCTCTGGTGTTGTCTGCACCCTATTGGCCCTTCTATTGTTGCCTCCCGGACTCCTTTCAAAACTAGCAAGAAGTCTTGCCTCCACTCCCGCCGGCCAGAGCCACCTCCTATCACCATCACCTCCTGTCACCATCGACAAAGAAGGCTGCACCGCTTTGCGGTATCCCGCAAACACAGGTTCCACGGCATTATCCGCGCATTGCTCGCTAACGAGCGAGTGAATGAGAATGTCAATGGAGGTCTTGCTCTTGCACACTTTGTCAGTGGAGTACACACTCACCCGTTCCATATTACCACCACCCACTCTTGTCGCCATGAATGCCAGTACTGGCTCTGGGCCTGAGTCCCGTAATCGGCATCTCCTTCCTCACTGAGATCGTTGACCGCAAGGCCATGTGGTATATGGCAATCTTCTCAGGCAGTACCTTCTGCATCATTGCCGGCTTCGCCCGAAGCTTCGCTTGGCATGTGCGTCGTCGCGTGTTTCCTGTCCATACCACTACCTCCTGTCGGCACAGATGCCAGTACGGGCCCTTCAGTTCAAGGCCATCCTGGGCAAAGTCCTCAGGGGCGGTGTCCAGGAATAAGAGAAGACGAAGGAGAACGAAGAAGAGAAGAAGGGCCGAGAAAGCCTAGAACGCCTCCGCTGCCGGTGGCACTACTACCATCGCCACTACTACGACAACCGCTGCCGGTCCCGCCGATCCCACCGCCTCCAGCTTTGCTCGCAGCTTTGTCTAACATGTGCATCGTCTTGCGTTTCCTATCACCACTACCATCCTTTCACCACAGACGCTAGTACTAGCTCCCCGTCTGGGCCCTGTGGTCGGCATCTTCCTCAGCGAGAATGCCTGCCAGGAGGGCCAAGAAGTAGCTCCTGGTGCCGGCGCCGCTCCCATCGCTTCCATCTCCACCACCACCTCAGCCCCCGGTCCCGCCCGCTCCAGCCCAGCGGCTCTCCTCGGGACTCTGGGGGCCGGGTGTAGTTCCGTTTCAGCCACGGCGTCCTACCGATGCTGGCAGGCCTCCTTGTGGCCCCGGCGGTTCAGGCGGCTCCTAGTTTGATTACCGCGGCCTCGAACGAGGTATCGGCCGTACGCGAAATGCGCCACAAGCCCACCCCGGAACGCCGTATCCGCCCGACCACCTCTCAGGATGGGAAGTCCATGGCGGAGATCCTCCACCTTACGAGACAAAGATCGAGATCCGACCGTCTGAAGCAACTGACGGATGATGAGTTCCTCGCAGCCAAAGGAGCTCCTGACAGCCTAAGGCCTAATGCCATTGCGAGAGCAAGGTGATGACGATCGTTTGTTGCTCCAAGAGAAACGCGCCCGTGGCCTCCGGCCGGACGCTTCCACATCCAGAACCACATGTGATTTTTCCTTTCACAGGAATCATTTCCTTTCACCAGAGCCAAGATATCCATCGCAAGCAGAGAAACCACGCTCATCTGCATGTCTACAACCATGAATGTGGAGCACGTCGAGATGGCACTGCAGCGGGATGTGATATAGGGGCGACATCATTAGATTCCTTAGGGCCGTCCTCAGCCTTGAAAGTCAATCATACCTGCTTAGTTTTATGAGACCCTGACATCACATACTGAAGCATATATGGCTGAAGAAGAAGCTTTTATCAGGTTGACCTCTAAGAGGTCCTTTCTAGTAACTGAAGGTAATGATACCTCCTTAAATACACATAAAAACAGTTGCGGCTGAGAGAAAACTGTATTAGAACGCATAAAGTAAGCTCCCTTCAGGAGCTGATCAAACTAAGCCAAGGCCCAGCTGTTTGATCACCTTCAGCTGGGTCTGACATACCCCCCCAGCTGTTAGGAATTAACAGCTGAACTTCTTACGAATCTGAATATTACCCGAGAGGGAATAACAGTAATGGTTAAAGCAAAAGAAAGAATCTTCCAGGTGTTATAGACTTGATATCATATTAATAAATTATAAAAGCTTTATTGGAAAGCTAGGTTTTGGTGTTGAAATAGGTACGACGGAAGGAAATAATAAAGGAAACGGGAACAGTAGTTCCTGTTGTTATAACGTAACAATGCTGCTGTAGCGAAGCTTCTTTTAAGCTTTTTTGAGCCTTAAAGTAACGTTTTGAAAGTTTAGTAATTTAACGAATTCCTAATACTTTTGGGGCCTAAGTGGCTTCGTAAAGCTATCCGTAACCATTGCCGTAATGGGCGTTTATTCGATATTAATCTTTTTCGTAGTAAAGGCTTTGCGGAGCTAGTGGCTGTGGATATTAACGTATTTCAGCTTTATGATTAGACGTACAGTTTTTTCGGTGACGAGCCGTATCGTTTGCTTGTTATTTACCTTAATAACTAGCTTTTTATTTAGCTTTAGGCTTATAGCCTTAAAAAGCCTTTATATAAAAATAGCTTCTTTAACAGTTTAAAAAAGGGCTAACAGCTTTGCTTCCGTGCTTAAGGTGGTAACTATATCCTGCTTATTAGCTTTCCAGACGATGGGATTACCGAAAAGTGATATTATAAAACCCTAAAAGTTCCTGCGGTTTGGGTTATCCGTAAAGGATGCGTTATTCGAATAAAGCAACGATTGTACGTTAGGCTTTTCGTTACTACCATACTATATGGCAAGGTAACGCGTATAATATCCGTAAAGCAGGGCTTTAGCGACGGCTTCGTAATGGATGGGATTTGGGTTCTTATTGTATCGTAATAAATAAAATGCAGCTTTAGTTATGTTTAGGTAAGTGGTGATAGCTCCATATAGCAAGCTGCCGACCTTATCGAGGTAATTTTTTTTCGAAATTATAAACGTTTCGTTTTTTAATTTTTTTAATTTCTTTTATTTAGGGACCTTAAAGTAACGTTTCCTAACTTCGGAAAGGTTAAAACGTAAGTATATTTTTTCCCAGTAGGTGTTTTATATTAACTATAACTTTCTAACCTTGCGGTTATGTAGGATACGTATTTTAAGGAATTATTATAATTTTCCAAGATCGACGATATGAAAACGTTACGTTAGTTTTGCGAGGAATTTCTTTTTGCATACCGTATTTCGAGTTTTATACATTATGGATATATCATTAACGTAAAAGAATAACGTTAACTAGCCGTTAGTTATAACGTATAAGTTATCCGGGACCGGTTTTAAACCTAGGTTTTTTAAACCTGTAAATAGGTTTCGTTATTATAAAAAAAACAACCGCTTTAAGTTGTATAAAGCCTTTAGGAGCTTTAAATAGAAGCCTGGACGTCCGAACCCTTATAGGAAACGTACGTATACTAGCTCGTCGATTTTGTTATGTAAGAACGCGTTAATAGCGTTTAGTTAATAAAATTTCAAGTTAAATCAAGCTATAATGGTTATTAATATACGAAATAACTTTCCTATAAGCGTAAATATATAAGCGTTAAATTTTTTACGAAGTTAAAGGTTATTACGGATAATAATTTTAATCTTAAATTTTTAAAGTATTTTATTTTTGTTAAATTTATAAATAAATATTTATATTAACGGAAAGATACCGTTAAAGCTGACGCCGTTAATCGCCTTTTAAAGTGTGGTAATAGTAATTAATTGTTTTACCTGATATATTTAATTTTATTCCTTTTCCGTAATTGTTTTTTAATTTTCGGCGTACTTATATTATATAGCTTTTTATTAATTTTTGGGCGTAATAAGGAAGTTATTACGATAAAGGCTTTCCGGTTTAATTACTGTTAAAAAGATAACGTTAAAAGCGGTTAAATATATGTTACGTTTTTCGAATTTTAATCTGTAGCTTATATTGGCTAAGGGTAGCTTTTTTTTCCTTTCGTTTTTAATCCTAAATTTAATAATTATTAAGGGATTTAAAAAGTCTAATTCCGTACGGCGTTATTATAATTAAAAAGAATTTATTAACGTATTTTAAACTTTATATAATAACGCCTTATAGTATTATTAATAATCTGCATTTTCGAGGTTTAAAGTAACTTTTGGTATAAGCAAACCTTATAAAAGGTTTTCGCCTTCCGAATCACCCATTTTGCTTTAGAAACGATGAAGGTTATTTTTAAAGTTATTATTAACAGTTAAATTAAAGGATTCTTTTTTCCGAATTACGATTTTCGTTAATTTCCACTCATTTAGCTTCCTGTAAAGTATCTTAATTAAAAGGATTTATGATTATTACGATGGTATTATATATAGGTTTTTCGTTTTCGATAAATAAACCTTTTATTGCTATATTATTTACCCCTTTAATAATACCTATATTTAAGGGGTTATTACTAAAAATAACTTTTAAAATCCTTAAAAAGGTTATTACTTTAAATAGGATAAGTATGCCGTCGATTTAATCGTTTAATTCCGCGATCTCGATTAACGATTTTTACGGCTAATCGTTTCGATACTTTTTCGTTTCGTTAAAAGTAACGTCGTAAACGGTAATAATACGTTACTATAAAGGAACTTATACGCGGTATACGTTACTAGTTACGTAACCGACTAGATAGCCGATATACGCTTTAAGGTCCATCTTTTTTAAGCGGTTTACTTTTTAACGGATTATTTTTATAAATATATAAACCTTTAATTTAAATAAGATAACGTTCGTAACGTTCGCCTTTAGGCCTTTTTCCGATATAAGTATTTTATTTTCTTTTAATTATTTACTCGTTTAGAACTTGGATAGGTATCTTTTAACTTAAGGTTTTAATAAATATATAATTAGTAATATATAACTGCTTTAATAGTTTTAGGCCATAAATTAAAAGGAAGGTTGTTATTAATTATTAAATCACGTACTTTTATAATAATTAGGCCCCTGGCGCGTTCTTAAACGTTTACGGGCTTTTTGGTATACGGTAACGACGTTTTATGCGAAATTTTTATATTAAAAAGTTATTTCCGGAATTTCCGTTTAAAAGAAACTTTTCCGTTTAATATAATCGTTTTAATTTTAATATATTATTATTTTTTTAGGAAAATTATTACGTTTATTAAGGCGGTAAGCGTATACTTTTTCCGTTTTAGGGTATAATTAATTTTAACTCCGATAATAAAATAAGTAATAATTAATGCTTTTATGTAATTATTAAAGGCGTCGTTAAATTCGAAAAAGTTAGCATATATTATAACAAAAAGTTTACGTTCCTTAATTTGCGGTTTTTGCGAAACCTTTTTTCGAACTTTCTTAATAACGTAATCCTGATAGTCGATCTTCGACGGCAGTTAAATCTTTGTTCTGATAATTGTTTATATTACCTTTTTTAAAACCTTAAAGCTTAAATGGGTAAATTTTCGGTATTATAACGTGGTATTTCCCTTTAAAGGCTTTAAAGGACTTCGGAAATTATTTCCGTAAAGTTTTTTTAATTTCGGAAAAAGAAATTCTTTAATTAAAAGTTCCGTAACGAAATTTTCGTTTTAGTTTTTAAGGATAATTTTATCCTTAAGGTTATTTTCGTTTTTTAAAATTAACCCGTTAAACTTTTAGGTTATTATAAAAAGTGCTGGAAAAAGAATATTGTCGTTATTATTTTCCGGGGTTACTTTAACGTAATAAATAACGGACTGGCGTTCGATTTATCGGATCTTTGTTATTTCCGTTTTTAACGTCCGTAATCTTTTAAAATATATAACGTCGGTTTCGTAATTTCAATAAATTCCAACCTGTTAAAATAACCTGTACGAAATTAAGTTAATACATATTTTAAACATATAAAGGTAATTTTTTAAAAAGAAAACGTTAATTTTGCCGTTTAAGGTAATAAACGTAATTTTTCGCGTTTTTTTACTTAAGATATTTAAATACTTTTTTTTAATTAAAAACCTTCCGTTTATTATAAGAAGGTATAAATCGATAAAGTTAACCTTTTAGTTATTAACGCAAAAATTTAAATATGTATTTAATAACGTAAATTTTTTAAAATTATATCTGGTAATAACGTTATTAATTTAAGGGTTTATAGGTAAAGGAAACTTTTTAATAAAAAACGTAAAAGTTAATTAAGAAATTTATAACTTCGATTTCTTTTTTTTTTTTTTACATTTAATAACTACCCTTAAAACGTCGGTTTTATTCGCGATATGCTTATTTACCTTTTTTTTAACTTCGGGGTTTTTAATTTACTTATTAACTTTAATTTTTAAGCATATATAAGGGTATTCCTTAAAAAAGTGGATATTTTCGTAAATATACGTTTGCAGGGATTAAAAATTGTTCCGGTTACCATTTTGGTTGTTATTCCGGTTATTATTATTCGAAATGTTTTAAAAGGGCCTCGTTTAACTAAGGTTTTTTTCGTTAAGGGTAATACCGAACGCTTCTTGTAATAACTGTTCGGTGGTAACGCTTTAGGCCTTTAGCAACCTTATATGGCTGCGGAAGCGCTTTACGAATTTTTGCATTAACGGCAGTTCGGTAACGTTCTTACCGTCGAATATGGTTTTTTTTACCGTAATAATCTGGGTGATAAAAAAATCGGGTAAAAAGGCGTTTATAGCTTTAAAAGAATTAAGGTAACCCTAAAACCTTAAAACAGCTAGGATTTAAAGTTTTTCGATTTTAATATACGCTTTTTAATATTTAAAAAGTTATGTATTTATTTGGATTCTGTTAGTTTTTAACGCTTTTTTATATCGAACGTTAACCTTATAAATCCGAACGTTATTATTAGGTTTAAATTTGCTTTTTAAAGTTAATAATTTATTTCGAAATATAGCTTTTTTTCAGTATACCTAATAATGATTAGGATAAACGAACTGGTTAAGGAATGTATTAATTTCGGCGAACGCCTTTTCTTAAGCTATAAAAAGGGTTTGTTATTAATTAAAGATTTTTAACGTTTTCTGAAATTTTGCATTTGTTTTTGAATTAAGATTTAGTTTATTAAAAACGTTGTTATCGAAGTTCTTAACGATCGAATACATCGGTTTTTTTATTAATGCTAATATGCGGGTTATGTTAGGGTTGATATATTCCTATAACATGCCAGCTTTCGAGTTAACGTGGAATTCGAAAATATTATATTTTTTAGGGGTCCCTTTTTTAAGAAGGAACGTTTTAAGGCGTTTTAAAGTTTTATCAGGGTTTGTTAACGGGGAAGGAATTATGGTTTTAATCGTGATATAAGAAAGATAAGTGGGTTAAGGTAATAGGAATAATAGTTAGGATTCCTTTGTGAAAAGCGGCAGTAGGCTATAAAGTTATTGCGGAAGCGACGGCGAAGATCCGAATAGCCTTAAAACGACGTATATAACGTATATAACAAAGTGTATCAAAGCATAGCTAATAAGAAGTGCGGACCGGGTTTATAATTATAAGACCTTAATATTATATATTAAAGCATATATGGCTAAAGAAAAAGCTTTTATTAAGTTAACCTTTAAAAGGTTCTTTTTAATAACTGAAGGTAATAATACCTCCTTAAATACATATAAAAAAAGTTGCGGCTAAAAGAAAACTATATCAAAACGTATAAAGTAAGCTTCTTTTAAGAGCTAATTAAACTAAACTAAGGCCCAGCTGTTTAATTACCTTTAGTTAGGTCTGATATACCCCCCTAGCTATTAGGAACTAACAGCTGAACTTTTTACGAATTTAAATATTACCCGAAAGGGAATGATAATGGTAATTAAAGCAAAGGAAAGAATCTTTCAGGTGTTATAAACCTGATATTATACTGACACATTATAAAAGCTTTATTAAAAAGCTAAGTTTTGGTATTAAAGTAGGTAAGACAGAAAAAAATAATAAAGGAAACGGAAATAATAGTTTTTATTATTATAGCGTAATAATGCTATTATAACGAAATTTCCTTTAAGTCTTTTCGAACCTTAAAGCAACGTTTTAAAGGTTTAGTAATTTAACGAACTTTTAATGTTTTTAAGGCTTACGTGGTTTTGTGAAGCAATCCGTAATTATTGCCGTAATGGGCGTTTATTCGATATTGACCCTTTTCGTAACAAAGGCTTTGCGGAGCTAATAGCTGTAAATATTAACGTATTTTAGCTTTATGATTAGATGCATAGTTTTTTCGGTAACGAACTATATTATCTGCTTATTATTTACCTGGATAATGTAACGAACCTGTCATACATCCACCTGGAAGTATGAACAGTATCCGAAATGGGGTCTTGATTTGCAGGTAACAATAGGGCGAGGAATGATTCACTAGGGGTTTTGTTCGTTAAAGAGATTTAAAGACTCTTCCCTCAATTAGAAAACGGTACAGTTGCCTCCAGTTAAGAGCTTAGATTGATAGCTAAGGAGCGAAACTAAGTAGGTGCTATCTACATGGGAAACCGAATCCTATATATTCACTCACTCCTGAGTGAGTGTGTCGTGGATCTGTTGGATCTGCCAGATCACATAGATCGCTCTGATCTATGTGATCTATTAGATCGACTAGATCACTCTTATGGTCACGTGACCTCGTCCCGCGGGGTTGGCGAGCTCCGAGAGCCAAGCCTCGAGCCCCGGTTCCACTAGAGATCCGTAACAGATAATTAGCTTTTTATCTAGCTTTAAGCCTATAACCTTAAAAAGCCTTTATATAAAAATAGCTTTTTTAACAGTCTAAAAAAGGGCCAACAGTTTTGCCTTCGTGCTTAAGATGGTGATTATATCCTGCTTATTAGCTTTTTAAACGATGGGATTACCGAAAAGTAATATTATAAAGCCCTGGAAGCTTCTGCAGTTTGGGTTATCCGCAAAGGATGCGTTACTCGAACAGAACAACGATTATACGTTAGGCTTTTCGTTATTACCATACTATATAACAAGATAACGCGTATGATATCCGTAAAGCAAGGCTTTAATGACGGCATCGTAAGAAATGGGATTTGGGTTCCTGTTATATCGTAATAAATAAAATATAGCTTTAGCTATATTTAAGTAAATAGTAATAATTCCATATAGCAAGCTGCCAACCTTTTCGAGGTAATTTTTTTTCGAAATTATAAACGTTTCGTTTTCGAATTCCTTTAGTTCCCTTTATTTAAGGACTTTAAAGTAACGTTTCTTAATTTCGGAAAGGTTAAAACGTAAATATATTTTTTCCTAGTAGGCGTTCTGTATTAGTTATAGTTTTTTAACCTTATAGTTACGTAAGATACGTATCTTAAGGAATTATTATAACTTTCCAAGATCGACGATATAGAAGCGTTACGTTAGTTTTACGAGGAATTCCTTTACGCGTACCGTATCTCGAGTTTTGTATATTATGGATATATCGTTAACGTAAAAAAATAACGTTAACCAGCCGTTAGTTATAACGTATGGGTTATCTAGGACCGGCTTTAAACTTAGGTTTTTTAAACCTATAAATAAGTTTCGTTATTATAAAAAAGGCGACCGCCTTAAGCTATACAAGACCTTTAAGAACTTTAAATAAAAGCCTGGACGTCCGAACCCCTATAGGAAACGTACGTATACTAGCTCGTCGATTTTGTTATGTAAAAACGTATTAATAACGTCCAATTAACGAAGTTCCAGGTTAAATTAAGTTATAATAACCATCAATATACGAAATAACCTTTTTATAAACGTAAATATATAAACGTTAAGTTTTTTATAAAGTTAAAGGTCGTTACGGATAATAGTTTTAACCTTAAACTTTTAAAATATCTTATTTTTGTTAAATTTATAAGTAAATATTTATATTAGCGGCAGGATATCGTTAAGGCCGACGTTATTAATCGCCTTTTAAAGTATGGTAATAATAATTAATTACTTTACCTGATATATTTAATTTTATTCCTTTTGCGTAATTATTTTTTAGTTTTCGGCGTATTTATGTTATATAGCTTCTTGCTAATTTTTAAGCGTAATAAGGAAATTATTACAATAAAGGTTTTCCGGCTTAATTATTATTAAAAAAATAACGTTAAAAGCGGTTAAATATATGTTGCGTTTTTCGAATCCCAGTTTATAGCTTATATTAACCGAAAGTAGCTCTTTTCTTTTTCCGCTTTTAGTCCTAAATTTAATAACCGTTAAGGGATTTAAAAAATTTAGTTCCGTACGGCGTTATTATAATTAAAAAAGATTTATCGACGTATCTTAAGTTTTATTTAACAACAGCTTATGGTATTGTTAATAACCTGCATTTTCGAGGTTTAAAGTAGCCTTTAATATAGGTAAATCTTATAAAGGGTTTTCGCTTTCCGAATTACCCGTTTTGCTTTAGGAACGATTAAGGTCGTTTTTAAAGTTATTATTAACAATTAAATTAAAGGATTTTTTTTTTCCGAATTACGGTTTTCGTTAATTTTTACCCCCCTAGCTTTTTATAAAGAATTTTGATTAGGAGGATCTATAATTATTACGATGGTATTATATATAGGTTCTTCGTTTTCGATAGATGGACCCTTTGCTGCCATACCATTTATCCCTTTAGTAATACTTATATCTAAAGGGTTACTGCTAAAAATAGCTTTTAAAATCCTTAGAAAAGTTATTGCTTTAGGTGGGATAAGTATGCTGTTAATCTAATCGTTTAGTTCCGCGATCTCGATCGACGATTTCTGTAGCTAATTGTCTTAATATTTCTTCGTTTCGTCGAAGGTAACGTTGCGAACGGTAATAATACGTTGTTACAAAAGAACCTATATGCGGTATACGTTGCTAGCTACATAACCGACTAGATAGCCGATATACGCCTTAAATTCCATCTTTTTTAAGCGGTTTACTCCTTGACGAACTGCTTTTATAAATATATAAGCTTTAATTTAAATAAAATAACGTTCGTAACGTTCGCTTTTAGGCTTTTTTTAAGTATAGGTATCTTATCCCTTTTAATTATTTACTCGTTTAGGACCTAAATAGGTATTTTTTAACTTAAGGTTTTAATAGATGTATGGTTGGTAATATATGTAGCTATTTTAATAATTTTAAGCCATAAATTAAAAAAAAGATTACTATTAATTATTAAGTAACGTATCTTCATAATAATTAGACCCCCGGCGTATTCTTAAACGTTTACGGGCTTCTTGGTATACGGTAATAACGTTTTATGCGAAACTTTTATATTAAAAAGCCATTTCCGGAATTTCCGTTTAAAAAAAATCTTTCCGTTTAATACGATCGTTTTAATCTTAATATGTTGCTGTTTTTTTAAGAAAATTATTACGTTTATTAAGGCGGTAAGCGTATATTTCTTCCGTTTTATGGTATAGCTAATCCTAGCTCCGATAATAGGATAGGTAATAATTAATGCTTTTATGCAACCGTTAAACGCGTCGTTAAATTCGAAAAGGTTAGCATATATTATAACAAAAAGCTTACGTTCCTTAATTTGCGGTTTTCGCGAAACTCTTTTTCGAGCCTTCCCAATAGCGTAATCCTGGCAGTCGATCTTCGCCGGCAGCTGAATCTTTGCTCCGATAATTGTTTATATTACTTTTTTTAAAGCCCTAAGGCCTAAATAAACAAATCTTCGGTATTATAACGTAGTATTTCCTTTTAAGGGCTTTAAAAGACCTTAAAAGTTATTCCCGTAGAACTTTTTTAATTTCGGAAAAAGAAATTCTTTAATTAAGGGTTTCGTAACGAAATCTTCGTTTTCTTTTTTAAGGATAATTTTATCCTTAAGGTTACTTTCGTCCTTTAAAATTAACCCGTTAAGCTTTTAAGTTGTTATAAAAATTGCTAAAAGGATAATATCGTCGTTATTATTTTCCGGGGTTACTTTAACGTGGTAAATAATGGGCTAACGTTCGATTTATCGGATTTTTACCATTTTTATTTTTAACGTCCGTAATTCCTTATAATATACAACGTTAGTTTCGTAGTTCCAATAAATTTTAACTTACTAAAATAACTTATACGAAATTAAGTTAGTATATATTTTAAATATATAAAGGTAATTTTTTAAGAAAAAAACATTAATTTTACCGTTTGGGGTAATAAACGCGATCTTTCGCGTTCTTTTACTTAAAATATTTAAATACTTTTTTTAAATTAGAAACTTTTCGCTTATTATAGGAAGGTGTAAATTAATAAAGTTAGCCTTTTAGTTATTAACGTAAGAATCTAAATATATATTTAATAACGTAAATTTTTTAAAACTATATCCGGTAATAACGTTATTAATTTAAGGGTTTATAAGTAAAAAAAGCCCTTTAGTAAAAAACGTAAAAGTTAATTAAAAAATTTGTAACTTTAATTCTTTCTTATTACGTTTAATAGTTACCTTTAAAGCGTCGATTCCGTTTGCGATATACTTATCCACTTTTTTTTTAACTTTAGGGTTTTTAATTTACTTATTAGCTTTAATTGTTGAGCATATATAAGGGTATTTTTTAAAAAGGTAAATATTTTCGTAGATATACGTCTGTAGGGGTTAAAAATTGTTCCGGTTATTATTTTAATTGTTATTCCGGTTATTGTTGTTCGAAGTGTTTTGAAAGGGTCCCGTTTAATTAGGGGTTTTTCCGTTAAGGGTGATATCGAACGTTTTTTGTAATAATTGTTCGGCGGTAATGCTTTAGGCCTTCCGTAACCTTATATGGCTGCGGAAGCGCTTTACGAGCTTTTGCATTAACGGCAGCTCGGTAGTGTCCTTGCCGTCGAACATGGCTTTTTTTACCGTAATAGTTTGGGTAATAAAGAAGTCGGGTGAAAAGGCGTTTATAACCTTAAGGAAATTAAGGTAACCGTAAAACCTTAAAATAGTTAGGATTTAAAGCTTTTCGGTTTTAATATACGCTTTCCAGTATTTAGAAAGCTATGTATCCATTTGGATATTGTTGGTTTTTAACGCTTTCTTATATCGAACGTTGACTTCGTAAATCCGAACGTTATTGCTAGGCTTGAATTTACTTTT
Source organism: Monosporascus ibericus (assembly GCA_004154915.1). Taxonomy (NCBI): domain Eukaryota; kingdom Fungi; phylum Ascomycota; class Sordariomycetes; order Xylariales; genus Monosporascus; species Monosporascus ibericus. The sequence continues at coordinate 5,947 of QJNU01000497.1, read as the reverse complement.
TAAGGTTAATAATCTATTTCGAAGTATAGCTTTCTTTTAGTACATTTAATAATGATTAGGATAAACGGATTGGTTAAGGAACGTATTTACTTCGGCAAACGCCTTTTTTTGAATTATGAAAAGGGTTTATTGTTAATTAAAGACTTTTAACGTTTTTTAGAATTTCGCATCTGCTTTTAGATTAAGATCCAGTTTATTAAAAGCGTTACTATCGAAGTCCTTGACGATCGGATAGATCGGTCTTTTTATTAGCGTTGGTGCGCGGGTTGTGTTGGGGTTGATATATTCCTATAACCAGGGTTGAAAGCAATGCAACCCGATCCACTGCGTGGCCACGCGATTGCGCAACCTTGGCGCTCCATCAATCCATTCGCCCTAGCTGATTATGGACATCAATCCATTTGAAGCTCTCGTGGATGGACATCGTGTCCATAATAAGTGGTTCTCGTGGCGGTGTACGTCCCGCTGTTAGTGAAACCTAGTTGTATAAGTGGTGATATTAACAGGTGGCTATTGTCAGCTAGCTGGGGGGTGCGTAGCGCACCCCATATACGGAAAGGTCACCTACTGATCGGCCCATACATGTTCCGTGGCTAAGCTACTTAACGCTGTACGCGTGCAACAGCACACGTATCTAGTATAATATAACAACATAACTAATATCCCTTATATCTGATAATTAAAAGTTTTATTCGCTTAATTCGCGTAAATATTAACTGATTAGCTACTGCTAAGACGATATAGGCTGTATATTAGTAAAAATCATCAATATATTTTAATAGTAATAATGGTAACCGTATAATCGGTATCTTAAATTATTTACCAGAGACCTAAGGATTAAAACCGTTTTAAAGGCGAATTCTAATCTAAAGCGTACGCGTTTAATATTTGGGACTTTATTAATCCTGATTAATTACGTTCGTAACCTGTTAAACCTATAAAATCCGATATAACCTTATATCCGAAAAAACAAGTTCGTTTTTAAACGCGAAATAATACCCCAGCTTCGGATAATATATTCGAAAACGTTGACCTTACAAGTTATCTTACGAACGTCCTTAAAATAACGACCGAAAGTAAACAAACTTATAATTAGGAATTTATAGCATATATTTATAAAAATCGGAAATACGATACCTTCCGTAAAAATATTAACGACTTTACGAAATGGGTCCTAAAATTTATATTTTTAGCAATTAAGGGAATAAATTTTTTTTCAGGGAAAAACCTGCGAAAGTAATATGCCAAGTTAATTAAGTCCGGTAAGGTATACGACGGCAGGCTACTAATTAACACCTAACGAAAGTATTGCGAAAAGCTAAAGTAAGCCTCGAAATCTAGCAAAAAATTAAACGAATAAATCGTAAGATGCCAAAAGATTATAATTTAAAGGTAGCGATATGGTATCTCAGAAACGAATATAACGATCATATAGGTTAACGACCTATATATAGCTTTGGTTCCCATTATAGAAATCTGGATAACAACCTTCCAGATAGTAAAAAAAGCAGAAATCGACAGTAATACGATTAGTTACCAAAAGATAGCAGCTAACCTTTTAAACCACTAAGTTATAACCTATTAACCATTTATATCGAAAAACGTTAAAATAACGTTTCTTACGTTCCACGGGATTCCCGCGGATCCTACTGATTAAAATTACCCCGATCAGGAAGAAACCAAGCTTATTAACCTTCAGCCACAAAAAAGGATTCCGGTACGAACGCCAAAATAAGGTAGTCGTAAAGGTTCCCATACGGACCAAAACGCTAATAAACGAAAACGTTAAAAGTTAAATACATAAGGCATACGGTACAAAACGTGCTTAAGTAATTATCATAAGCTAATCTAATACTTTTATGCATTTTTTAACAAAGTTTTAAAAGGTTTCCGATTTAATAAAGGTTTAAAACTATTCGTTCAAAATTAAGTAGCTACCGATTAATCCTTAAAGAAAAAGATTAACCGCTTATTAAAAACCATAAAGAAGTTAATTATAGAAATAAATTAATTCCTAAAGGGAATAAAACGAATCCTAACGTACTTTTTAATTACTAATTAACGTAACATTATAAACGTTTCGTTTTATTCCTTAAAAAATTTATCCATCCTGGATTTAGGATTTACGATATATATCTTTAACTTTATTAACAAGTTCTTAAATTTCAGACCAACCGTATAAAGTAACGAAATATACGCAGGTAATAACTTTGTCCTGATTAAAGGATACGGAAAGGTTAATATATTACTCCAAAGCCTTAGCGGTACGAAAACGTTACGGCTTTATAATATGGCCTATTACGAAAAATTCGCATGCAATTTAATATCATTCCGATAATTCCGGAAGAAAAGTTATTAATAAAATAATTAAAGAATTAATAACTATATTCGAAATAAATATAATTAAATTATAGCTACGTTAACAAATAAGTTTAATTAATTCGTTATCGAAAATATTAACGTAATTACCTTTTATGCAACCTTTATAACCTATAAACGAAACGTTAACTTATGGATAAAAAGATTATTATGTACAAATGATAATACCATATAGTACCTACGCCTAAACCATCCAAGCCCCGAAATAATTACCTAATTATAATCCCATATTAAAGAAATCCAATTAAAAGGTTTTATAATAATCGAATATTAAATATGTAGCAAAGCGAAAACAAAAAAATAAATACGTTACGAACTTCGAAAAGGAGCATCCCGATTAGGCCAGAAAATCGCCGTCGACTTTACTAACTTCGAAAAGAACCTTAAAGGATATAAATACGTTATGTTCGCTACCGATAGATATTTAGGCTTTATCTGGAATATCTACCTAAAAAACCGAAAATAAGATATATTAATTATAACGTTTCGATACTTTTTAAAAATCCTAAAGCATTAAAATAAGGTTTTTTTACAGGTAATCAAATACGATAACGAAATCTTAAAAAATTACCAACTTTAAAATATACTTTAATTACCTCCTTTTACTATCAGATTTAAACCCTTAACACCACATACCCAGGCCTAGAATAAGGGTATAAAGCACTTAAGGAGTATAATTAAAAAGAAAGTAATTACGATACGAAATGGCGTTAAATTACCAACGTTTCTAATCGTATATATCTTTAAAACGGCAATATATTTATATAACCGTACCCCTAAATACTTTTTTTTTGGCAAATTTTATATAAGGTTTATTACATTTATTTAATATATAAAAACGGCATTATAATATTTAATCGAAAACCCCAAAAAGCTTACTTACGTACTTATAGCTATATGGCTTACGTTATAACAATTACCGCCATAAAGAAAAAATAAAGGTTTTAAAAGTTAAATCCTAAAGCATAAATTAATTTCTTCGTTAATTACCGATTAATAAATATTTACGAAATTTGGAATTTATTAACGAATAAAGTTATCGTTATTTAAAACGTATAATTTAACGAAAAAATTATCTTTTTTAATAATATTAAAAACCTTAAAAACGATTTCTTTTACGTTACGAAAAATAAATTGCAAATTTTATTTTGATAAATAAAAATACCTAATCAAGTTAATAACCACCTAATACATATTTAAAAAAAAATTAAAAACTTAAACGGGATTTAATTACCGGCTGAATCGAAAAAATAATTCCAAAGTAATACAAGCGAAAAAGACGTACGGGATAAAGAAAAATAAATTTATTTGCATAAAATTAATTATTTTTATACGACCGCTTTATTTAAGCTATTTCCGACCCCTGAATTATTACCATTACCAACGTCTATATTAATAACTGCTACAATTATTATGCCGGCGGAAGTAATAAAAGTAACCTTAAATTTCCGTTCTTTTATCTAATACAAAATAGTAATAAAAAACGAAAATACCTTACGGGTTATAAATATAAGCTTTCCGTACGTTCCAAGCCGAAAGGGTATTATTAAAAACGACCATAAAGTTTAAAAGGCTGCATTTAATACAGGACGAATAACTTACTTTATAAATATACGTAATAACCGGCCGATAAATTACGGAAATTTAAGGAAATTAAAAACCCGAAATACGTACCGCCTTAATTAAAAAGGCTTTAATATAACAAAAATAAAAACGTTACTTAAGTTATTAAACCGGGTATATAAGCGAAATTTGCCATTACCGCCGCAAGGCCATAAAAAGCTAAATATATACCCGTTAAAAAAGATATTTCGTAACGTTAAAGCGGTTTACCTGTAAAGTTATAAAGAAATAAAATTTTAAGAAACCGTTAATTAATCGTTTATTAAAAGGAAACAGGTATTAGGATGCATATAAATATACGTTTATAAATTTGATAAATATAGCTAGTTCCAGAAATGTAAAGCCCGTTTCGTCGCACGAGGTAATTAACAGCTTAAAAACGCATATAGTAATATATACGCATCTATATTTGTTAAAAAATCGTTTTAAACTTTAATCGTTATTATAATTAAATTTAACCTAAAACTTAAATAATATAACGTTATAAACGCCTTTATTAACGCGAACTTACCTTATAAAATATACATAAAAACGCTCCTAAAATACCCATAACGTAATAAGATATTCCTAATTAGGAAGGTACTATACGGATTAAAGGAATCGCTTTTATTTTGGCAGAAAGATTTTATTAATATATTTAAGGATTTAGGATTTAGTTCCGTTCCTTACGAACCATATTATTTCTTTCGTTAAGGGATATTTTTATTTTTCTACGTCGACGACATAATTATTACGTATAATAAAAAATATCAAGATTTTATCGATTAATTAATTTAATAAATATAAAAACGATATACTTTTATAAGTAATAAAGATTTATAATAATTCCTTAAGATCGAAATAATTAAAAATAAACTTAATAAGAAAATCTGGCTATTTTAATTTAATTTTATAAATAAGTTAATTAATTTAATTTTTAAAAAAAATCTAAATAACTTTTTAAAAACGTTAATAATAAGCGTTAAGTTATTGCCAAATTTTAATCTGGTTTATCCAGGTTTAATAAATAAATACCAAAAAAAGATCGGTTTTATTTTATATATTATAGTTAATACGTAACCTAATATATCTTTTATAATATCCTAATTCGTACGATTTAATTAAAACCTTAATAACGTATATTATAACGTTATTAACAAAATTATATTATACCTAATCGATATTAAAACGTTAACGTTATAATTCGGTGGCGAAGATTTAATAAATACTTAGAATAATATTTTTTTTACGGATAACTCGATTAACCGAAAAAATTCTTAAGCTTATATTATAAAAGTATTCGGAAAAATGATAAAATAACGGGTAAATAAATAAAATATAATAACTATTTTTATAATCGAAACGGAATTATTATCCTTTACGCAGGTTATAAAAAAAAACCTTATTTATTTTTTAATTAATTAAGAAATTAAAAATTAGCTTAAATATAAAACCGTTAAATATATGGTACGATAATTAATAAACGATACGGTTAATTAACGCCGACGTCGCTTTTTTATAAATAAAGTTACGGTACGTAAATATATATAATTATTAACTGCGAAAGGTAGCAAAAAGGGACCTAATTAAAGTGGATTATACGTTTATAAGCGATATATTAGTTGCTGGATTAATTAAAACCTTATTACGAAAAGCTTTTAAAAACTTTAAAAAGTAACTAAAATTAATAGATATCATAAAAGCTTTAAATTAACGGAGGAAAACTTTAAAGGTTATTTTAAACGAAAAATTGGTTAATTAGGAGGATTTAATCGCCGGAGGAAAGGTGGAATGGATAGCTGTGGCTCTAGGAAGTAATGAAGTGTGACGATTAACGCCGTGAAGACTTCAAGGCGTTGAAGGGGTGTGTCAGCTAGCTGGGGGGTGCGTAGCGCACCCCATATACGGAAAGGTCACCTACTGATCGGCCCATACATGTTCCGTGGCTAAGCTACTTAACGCTGTA
>QJNU01000496.1:0-57118 GCA_004154915.1 Monosporascus ibericus | reverse complement strand
GCGTTGCGGCTTTCCCCCCGGCGTCAAATACTACAACAACAACAACAACCCCATTTCGGATACTGCTCATACTTCCAGGTGGATGTATGACAGGTTCGTTACATATGGTAGCTTTAAACGCGTCGTAGAAGCCGAGGAGGAAATTTTCTTTCGCGATGTGGGTATGGTAACGTCGTATCAAATTTTCGATATATAACGAATAAGCGCGCTTTAAAACAGAAAAGTAGGATACGTTAAAAGGTTAAAGCCGATAAGAGGAATGCGCAGGTATGCAAAGAATAATAATGCCGTTATTCGCGTAATATTTTTCGAATTTTATTAAATGGTGGCTTTCGTGGCCGTTAAGGATAAGAAGACGTTTCGATCCTTTCGTACGCGTTCGGGTATGTTTATCGAAGTGCTAAATCCATTTTAGATTTAATTCGTTTGTTGTTTAGCTATTATAGCTTATACCGAGCTTTTAATCGGATAGTAATAGGTATTTTCGATACCAGGAATTAAGGTGGTTCTTCCCCGTTATGATAATAAATGGCGGCAAAGTTTAACTTTACGAATTAATAGTTTGTATAACTATTACTTATTTCCGATTACCTTGTTAAGCCTGTTTAGGTTTTCCATATTTTTCAGTATTTGTAATTACCATGCCCGATATTATAAAAAGCCCCATTAAAAAGCCCGTTTCGTCGAAGTTGTAAATATCTTCTTTTATAATAACGTATTTTACGATTATAGCCCGAATAAGCTTAAACCATTTACGAAATACCTTTGGATTTTCGCATAATACCTTTTGATAATCAATTTTCCGATTTAAACGCGTTTTAAGCTTTTTTTGCCGTTTAACAAAGTTCGACGCCCAGTTAATCCCGACGCGTAACGTAACGCGCTGGGCCAGCAGTAGATTCGCCATATTTTTAACGTATTAAAGCCGGATAGGAAATGTTCGCGTATTTAAGTTAAGGATTTTTTCGATAATCGATTTTTTTTCGGTCGGCGTCAGTTTTCGCGAATTGGGAACGGTATTGCATCGCGTAAGTTTACCGTTAATTCGGGTTCTTAAAGTAAAAGCTGGAACCGTATATATAGAACTAAGTTTGGTATAAGAAAGTTTAAGGTTATTCTTTTTAGCTTAAACGGCTAAGTTCATTTTGGCTTTTTTTGTAAGCCGTTCCATGATAGTGGTGTTGAAAAATAAACACTTAAAGTTGAATTGTAAGAAAGTTAGAAAAAACGCGCAGCTCGCTTGTGCGCGCAGCTCGCTTGTGTCATACGTTAATCCTGTTTAATTATTGTCTTTAAACTTTCTGTAACGTACAGGACGTAAGTATAAGGAAGGCATACAGTTCCTTTTTTTATAGTATTTCGAGCGGCAAATTGGATAAAACCGCTACGCCTGCCCTAATATCTGCCGCCGTTCTTGCCGCCACGTATTTAAGCATTGCTTGCAAAATATATGTCTTATGTTCGTTAATTATTAAACCTTTTATCCGTTCTTAAGAGGAAGAGAAAAAGGAAAGTTTACCGTAACCCTGGAGCCTTGTAGGGTTAATTATTATGCTTTGGCAAATTGTACAATCTTGACTGAGGCCATAAATTTTTCGCGTTTTTTGTTACCCGTGCCTTTTGTTATGGTTTTCCGAGTTGTAACGTAAGGCCTGTTTACCGGCAGCATAGTCCGAATAAATGACTTATCCCAATTATTTAGCTTAGTAATTAACTTGAAAGCATGGATAATTTACGTATCCGTAACGAGTAAAAATATGCGTACGCTTACGCGGATCTTTAAGGTCCTTGAGATATGACGCGTAATAAGTTCCAGATTTTATAAGGTCGATAATTTTTGCGCTAGTTTAATTGGATTGCTTCTGAAATTGAGCAGATGATTTTAGGACTGCTAAGGCGAGACGGTTTAACTTTTAATTAAGGACGTTTTGAAGGTTATGCTGTAGTTCCCTTAAAACAGCCGTTGATTGTTTTTTGTATTTCGTTATTCGGTTAAGATAAAAGCGGAAAGGCTTTGGGTAATTACGAGCCTTAACCCGTAAAGCCTTATTTCGTTTTTATGCGAATGGCTTTAACTTTTCCGTAACGTATTCGTAAATAAGTCTTATAAGATTAGCTTTAAATTAAATGCCGTTGGAACGGTTTTGAGATGGAGTGGTAGCTAACTTTTGTAGTGGTACCGATACGTCGACCTACCGCTGGATTTCGACGGCGAGATTATCGCATATATGGTTAAAGATACTTTAAAGGTTTAGGTGCGATTGGCTTAATAAAGTTACCGATCTTTTGCCGTAATCCGCCATGACGTCGTAAAAAAGGCGTATAGGTTCCGGGTGATTACGAACTTGTATCCGTAAGGCGTCGTTACGTTGCCGCTTAAGGGGTTTTATTTTCTTCATAACGCATTTGTCGAAAATAGTGGCTATTCTGGCTTTAAAGGCATTTTTAAAGGTTACGGAACTAGTCGTTGGAGTATTGGTCGTTATTTGGGTAAGTAGTTAAGGTTGGTTAAAAGATATGTAGATATGATGGTAACGTAAAAAAACCGTTTGGTATAAAAGGAAAACGCGAAAAGGAAAAGGAATAATAAGAAAGATAAGCGAATTTAAAGTTTAATTATTAAGGCAGTGGCAGCTTTTATGCTCTTATAGAGGATAGGCTAAGAACCCGAAAAGGTTATAAGACAATATTGCCTTGCAGGATTATGTAGCTAAGGGCGTTAAAGGGGTCCCTTTCGGGACTGAATCAAATCCCCCGTTTTACCGCTTTCAGTTTATTAGCTCGGCTTATAATTTTTTCGGAAAGTAGATAGGCATTTTCGAAGGTTTATACCTATCCTGTGAGGCAACTTAGGGTCGCGATATTGATATATGCGCCGGCCAGATCGTCGGACCAACGCGGTCGGAACGGGCTCTTAAGGGCAAGATGACTGGCATGGGAATGGCTATAGCTGAACCCGTAGCTGTTTGCCTTGGGTGCTGGCTTTAAGATTAGTTGCATTATACGCCGACCTCGAGTTGACTATTTTTGCCCCTAGTTTACGTCCTTCTTTTTTAAGGGTGGCCCGAAGGTCCAATAGGAGGGGTGAAGGGCTACGTATAAGCGACTTACTTTTGGGCTTGCGGAAAGATACGGCTTTTAATATTTATTGCCTTTTTTTTTAGTGAGCGATATGATGGTGTTTGAGATGGATTTTACTTTGTAAGCCTGCTTTGAGTTGCCGTTTTTGGGCCAAAGGGGGAGGTATAATTATTAGCTGGCATTTGTTTTTGAGAATCACCCCGACGCTTTTAGCGATAATATGTAGCGGATGATTTACTGTGTATTATTAATGGAGCTTTCGACGCCGAGGAGGGGGCCAAAATTTACTAGCTAACGAACTGATAGGTTAATTTGGTAGTTCGGCGATGATAATAGTCCGTATTGGTAAGCCTAATAAAGTATCTAAATAATTACGTTTATTATGCATATTTATACTTTATAGACTTATAATTATTAGTACTTATTATGCTTGGGATCTGTTGTTATATTTTTTAGCAATATTATTATTTTAAACCGTTCCTTTTGACCGAAGCCTTAGGGTTGTGAATTATATTATTCTGTCCTTCGAAATGCAACCGTCGGAGGCCTAAGTATTAGTTTCGTAAGATCCGAGATAGTTATCGGATGACTTGATATCGGGAAGAGCCTCCGGAATCGTTCCACCTTAATGCGCTTAATAGTAATGTTTTCGACCATATTAAAGCCGGGATTAAAGGTATTATCCTGGACCGTACGCGTAAGAACCAGACTAGCGACGACGATCTTGGTTCTAGGCGGCTTCTTTAGGTTGTGTAAGATCGTTAACTTATCGGGCCTAAAGCCTTAGATAGTAGCCAAGAAGATAATAATATGGGCGATTTGTATATTAAGGTATATTAGTAATATAAGTTCGGAAATCTGGGTTTAATTAGCTGTAAGAAAGTAGGGCCTAAATCCGCCTTTTAAATGGGGTATGGCCTGTGTTCGAAATCCGATTGGTGATAGATATGAGGACAACTAACAGAGCTATCAGATACCTCTGACTTTAGTATGCTTTGCCACCTTGCTGAAGCGTGCCGTGACATCCGATAACATGTCGAGGCTTTTATTAAGTCGTTTCTTATACATATCTGATATACGAGGTGAATGTAAACGCTATGGGCAAGATAAACGAATAAGCAGTATATATTAAGGGCTCGATTTAGCCCCTGGGACCGTATTAGTTTGCATGCTTTAATTAGCTACTTACGAAAAGGTTATAGGATTAACCCCCGTCCACTAGGTTACTGCTTTAAAGTATTAACTATATAAACTAAATATATATTACCCGTAAGCGGTAAGGCACCGATTAAGCTATATTGTAGGAGGCCTGAATAAGTAGGGGGGCGTAATAAAAACGAGGTTATCTAATTTCGCCCCAGTTATTATACCGCTTAAGACCAGTAATTAAGATTTATGGTTTAACGGGGGCCAAGTGCTCCTTTTCGACCCGTAATGGTTCCTTATTAAAAAGGCATATAGGAGACGATCTTAAGGGTATAGTTGAGACGTTGATAAAGCAGATGCGGCTAACGAGTGGCCAACTTTGGGTTACCATTAAGGCATATTAATAAAGTTACGCATCTTTTGTAATTCGTAATATATAAGTAAGTAACAAGGACGGAGGTACCGTTCATTTACCGTTGGCGGGTTGGCCGGGTTAGCTTTCTGCCAAGATGTATACGGCCTGGTTATTTAATCGTCTAAAGTGGTTATAATGTTTTATAATTTCGGTTTTAGACTAAGGATTATTGGTCCGCCTTATTATTAGATATGCCTTTGTCCTGTGGTATGGTATCGCGCTTGCTTTTATTTTGAACGTCAAGATGTTAAGTATCTCGGAATGAGTGGATAAGTTTTAGGGCGTTTGTTTATGGGGTTTGTTCAGCCCCTGCTGCCTTATTTGTTTAATGCTATCGCTTCGGCTAACCGTATAAACCAGGTTACTTTCCTTGCTTGAAGTTTTGGCAACCGTGATTAATTAGGCGGGTAGGGGTAGTTCCTTGAATATAAATACCTTAAAAACCTTCTGCCATTTCAGTTCCAATTTTTACGGCTTTTTAGGCTTTTATTTCAAAGGTTAACCAAATAACCGTTCGTTATTACTACTATTAATCGTCCCTTAAGGGCATTATCGATTTTTTTATAAAGTTATCCTTGGAGATAGACTAGCGTATTAAGGCCAAAAATAGGTTTTATAGTATCGTCGAGCACTTTGACACCGAGAACAATAGTAACGGAATCCTTTATAACCGCTTTCGATTTATTCGTTATACCTATGAATATGCACTTTCCGAGGCGTCCAAAGATACCTTTTTGCGGGCCTTTTTTGAGGTTATAGGATTTTCGATAGACGAGAACGGAGATAGTAATTTCGAGCAGATCGAGTCGGCATTTATTGAGTTTGTAGATTACCTTTTGGATAATTTCTTTTTGCTATATAAATCTTTATATATCGGTTGCCATTTTATTTCTTAATTACTGCTAATATATCTCCTAATAAAAGCTTCCGGCAAAAAGATACCATAGCTTTCCCCAGCTATTTATTCCGCGGTTTAGAGAGCATAGGAAGGTAGAAAAACATAAGGCTATATTGGAATACCAGACCGAATATTAACTTTTCGGTATCTTTATTTTATCCGTAACCGTTATCGTTATGTAATATTACGAAAGTTCGATTAGCGTGAAGCGATAAGCCGCTTTAATCGTAACCGTGACGACGCTTAAAATAATGATGGGACTTTGCTAAGGGGGGAAAGCTTATTCGAGGTTCTGGAAGTAGTTTACATACTTTTACATTTCTTTACGAAGGTCGACCCAAGCCTTTAAGTGGTATATTTCTTCGTAATAATAATCTTTTCCCTGGCTTAACCTTATTTAGAATCCTTTTAAAAAAATTACGTTCGCAGTTTTTAATATGTTTGATAATAATATTAAATATTTAATTAAAGGTGTCGATATTAACCGGCTACGTAACGCCATTACTTTTATTTATAATCTTTATAATCTTTTTGGAGATTTTAAGATTTTTTTTAAATTTATCCCAGGCGGCGAGCAATTTTATACCTACTGGATCGACTCGTTTCTTCCCATATATATTTTTCGGACTTTAGGCCTTTTTTTTATTCGTACCTTTTACCTTATAAATGACCGGATAATCGACCTTCCGTCGTTTCGACTTTTGGCAGTGTATCGTGCTATTGCGTATATTCTCCACCTTTCGGCAACCGGAGAATATATTAATAGGTTGCTCGGAGATGCGGACAAAAATGGTTATAGTATACGGGAAGATGGGTTTACTAACCTAAGCCGCCTGGTACGGCTTGCATTAAGAGGGTTATCCATAGCCGGTTAAGGTGCATATATTTGGTACATTTGCCCTTTTTCCTAATTACGTTTTTCCTATTCCACTTAATTTATGCCAAATGTTATAAAAACCGCCTTTTTTGATTTAAATTAATTTTATTTTTTATTAACCAGGTACCGTAAGTAGTTTGTGCTTATAAATAAATTTAATTTTATATAATGTAGTAACCTATTCCCATATAGATAGTTTTCCTCTTTTTAATATACGTTATGTTTATGTTACATTTTTAATATGATTGATTTGATTTTTTGTAATTATAGCATAATTATAAGATAAACCTTTAAAATATGTTTAATAATATTTAAATAGCGTTTGTTAAAGCCGTAATTTAAGGCTTTAGTTACTTAATAATAATATGTTTTTCCCGGAATCCGCTAATCACAGTCGATATCCTAACTAACGGCATAAAAGTGTCGCCGTTCGAGTGTGCAGCCTTATTCTTGACGAGGTTTGGGAGTTTTTTTAAGGGCCGTGATAAACCCGTACATGATAATAAACAAGTAGGTTGTACTGCCTGTTGGAGATCTGTTAGAGATGAGATATTTTATATAGCACGGCAGTTGCTGGCGAGAGGCCCTGACGACCTGAAGAAAACGCATTTTATGTGTAGCTATGATGGTAAAGTTAATTCGGTACGCCGGCTGATAGGGTCGTATTTGTCGTCTTGTATGCTACCGAAGAAATTGATCGTATGTTTATAGCCTGTCGCGAAGTTAGTAATTTCGTTGTAGCGGTAGCATGTCGGGAGAACTCGAAGCTGGCTGTTTAGACGATTATATTGGGCATACTGGCTGATGAGGCCGGCCCTGGAAGGGCCATGATGCAGCCGGAAAGACTGGAATTAGCAACCTTTATGACTTTCTATTTGTTGATCGTGATGGTCTTTATGTCGGGCACGGCTGTTCTTACGGTAAGGCGCTTTTAATTACCAGTGACGGCCGGTCGAATCTGTCGAACAACGAGGGGAGGGGAAAGGTTAGCGGCAGGAGCTAGAAAAATAGGATGGGACCCGGTTGTTGGGCGTATATTGGATCGAGGCTGTTAGATGTGCGAAGTTGAATTATTGTTGCCCTAACCGGAGATGTAATGTGGGTGGTATGTGTGTATGGTATATGTGTGAAATTAAAGATTATGTGCTATGTTAGCTAAGAGGGACGACTTTGTCCGGGTAGCGCCGTATAATGTAGATGGGATGGAGTTTTATATATTAAAAGACGAAAAGGGGACCGATGTTGACGACGGCGCTTTCACGTCGAGGTCGATTATTTTTGGCCAAATTATACGTGCCCTGGAAATGAGTTATTCCGGCCTTGAGTTCAAGATAATTGGAGCAGGTCGAAAGAGACCGGGAAAGGCGTTTTGTTTTAGTTATGCTTAATTATGAGGATTTTGCGAAGGTGGAGCCGTATGTTGCAAGTAGTTACGATATGTGTTCGAAATTTTATTTAATGTATATTTCCTTATTTTTAACAGTAGTTAGCCTTTATCCGGGGCTGCGTTCCCTAGTTACGGTAGCATAAGGCATATTGTATACGCGTTTATGCTGCCGAGCTGTACTTTTTTTCGAAGCGATATTTATTACGTAATTTTAAATTTACTGATTTCCGGTTTATAATTTATGCGTCCGTCCTTATCCTTAGTGATGCCTGTACCGATTGTGAACGTTAATAGATATTATGCCTGCTGACGCAGTAAATGCCTAGCTCGAGTGGCGGGAGTTGGAATTTTGCTGACAAATGTATCGGGGGTGCTTGCTGCCCAGCACCTTTTCCGCAGTGCCTTAAGAAAATCCCTAGTAGCCCAGTGCTTTAAGGCGGCCATTTTAACTTTCGAGGCATAAGGGCCTGGAAGCCCTTAATATAGTATTCCTCCGCAATAACGTATACCATTATCTATTTTGCGATTATTAAATTTTGATATGCTTTTTAAAGGGAGTATATAGTTTTTTGCCTTTTTTTACTTCTTTGTTATGGCCCAGCGAGGCTTGGCCTCCCCAAACGGTCGGAGACTGCAGTCCTAGGAAATCGGATCACGTGACTTCTGATCACGGTGGATCCAGTAATCAGGAGTGGCCAAGCCCAAAGGATCACTATTGATCACAACGAACGATAATAATCAAAAGGGATCAATAAGGATCACCTTGGTTTAACAGAAAGGATATATACGCTCATTACCTCTCCTATAATCTAGATAATACCAGCTTATAATATAACTTGGTTACCCAGATTACCTTTAACAATCTGCTATTACCAAACGTAACTATTAAACGTATCATTACTTAATTTCCTACGATACTACTGCCAACATAAACCGTACGACTAAGTTTAATAATTGGTTAAACCCCTTAGCCGTCACACGTTACAAGCTCTTATTCAGTAATGTTGTCAGACTCTAAGCAATACCATTAACATTATATCTTCCAGCAAGCAACCCGCCTCCAAGAAAACCTTTCAGGTACCCGAGGACAACCCCATAAACTCCGATAACGAAGAGACTCAACCTAATCTCTCCCAGGAAGAAGCCTTACGTCGACTGAACTGGCTAACCAACGCGGTTACTCAGCTTACCAACGACAAGATCGAGCTTACCAGTACCCTTGAGGAGACTCGCGAGCAGCTGGAAGCCCAGAGAGTCGAGCTGGCAAGACAAGCAAGCATGGAGCAGCCCGATCAACCGGATCAGCCAGCCCAGCCAGCACAACCTGCTCAGATGACTCCCGGCAAGGAGTCCGGAGAAGTTCTAAAGCCTACCAAACCTCCCCAACAAAGGTCCGCAGAGACTGTGGCTATCTACAACGACTACGAAAGATTCGAGGAGGAATTAAGGAAGGCATTCGGAGTGGTAAATAAAAAGACCAAGGCCGAAAAGAAGATCAAGGATCTA
This sequence comes from Monosporascus ibericus, assembly GCA_004154915.1. NCBI lineage: Eukaryota > Fungi > Ascomycota > Sordariomycetes > Xylariales > Monosporascus > Monosporascus ibericus. The sequence goes on along the minus strand of QJNU01000496.1, from coordinate 47,808 downwards.
AAGCAAAAAAGATCAGCCTCTAAATACGGCAACTCCTTCATTCAACTGGCTTCGAAGATCAATTAGGGACAAAAGGCATTAATGGCCACATTCTTTAACGGCCTAAAAAAGGAAATACAGAAAGAATTGTTCAAGGATAAACGCCCCGAAAAGTTGGTAAACTATATCGCCATGGTAATCAAGATCGACGATCAGCAATACGCCTAAAGGACTCAACACTCCAAAGGACGACAAAACAACAAACCAAGGCACCCCCCTAACACCAGCACTCCACGAGAAACCAATACGTCCCATGGAACAGCACCAGAACCCATGGAATTAGGCGCAATCCAGCAACGCAACCCGCGCATCATCAAATGCTTCAACTGCAACAAAATAAAACATAAGGCCTACCAATACAAGGCACCCAAAAAGCCACGACAAAATACCTGGACACCAGTTCCCTAAAAACTCCCTCGAAACAATCAAAAAAACGATAACAAATTAATCAACATAATTAGGATTAGGGATAACCATAATCCCCTTAAGGAAATACAACAGGAATTACAAAAAGCAAAAAAGCTATCCTAAACGGCCATTCAAAAATAACAAACCCTTATTACAGGACCTACAATAACCCAATAGCTAAAAAAGTACGACGGGTAAAAAAAGCTTTCAAAAGATAAGCTACTTTCCCATTCCCAAAAAAAACGGCGACAGCGGTACGAACAGTTAAAACTTAACGCATAAATCAAAAAATACCAAGGATAGGATGAAAACCTGCTACCAGGACAACCAAACCGGCATAGGAAACTTCATGCCATCCAGTACAAACGCACTTATTACCTAAAACATATAAAAGAAAAACGGTACATTAAAACACGCCTTACGCGAATATACAACCAAGGATTTAACTTCCATAATCAAATCGGGAAAAACCTTAAGGACCAACGATAATACAAACACTTAAAAACGTTCGCTTTAAAAAACACTATTAACATTATTACAGCCGCAACGAACTGGCCCAAAAAAAAGAATTACCTTAACGAAAACCTTATATGCTATTACGGTTAGTACGATCACAAAACAAAAAAAGAATAAATCCACCAAATAATTATAAAAGCATCATTAAAAATAATTAACAACCTAAACTTTCGCTTAACCTTTACAAATAACCCGAAAAAACAGCAAAAAATTAGATACGAAATAAAAAAAAGGAATAAAAAGATAAAACAATACGACGCCCAATTCCAAGCACGACAAAAAGGATAAGAAACCCCTAAACCAAAATACATCACCAAAAAAAACTTCCAAACGCAAATCCTCCTACTCGAAACCACCTTACGCCGACAGAAAGGATAATTAAAATAACTGAAAACCCTTAACGCATAAAATCAAAAGCGCATCAAGGTGTTAAAGGATAAGTTAAAAGACGAACGCCACCTATAAAAAAGCCGCAGGATGGTAAGACCCGGAAAAGCCAGCAGGAGCTTCCCAAAAAGGCTCTAAACGCGACGATAAGAGCCAAAAACGACCCTATCACCCTACAAGTACGGATTGGGACATACTAGTTCACCGCATTTGTGGACTACGGAGCAACAGAAGGTAACTATATTACGCCAGATGTGGTTAACCGACTTCGACTACCATGGAAGGAAAAGATAGAACCCTACATTGCCGAGAACGCAGAAGGTCAGGCATTCGCCTACGATAACGGGAAGATCAGCCGCGAGATTGATCACCTCGAGATCTTCATCAATGGACGAAACAAGACAACCCCAGCAACTTTTCAACGGATGGTTAACCACGTACTCAGGGAGTACTTAGACATCTTCGTTGTTTGTTACCTCGACGACATTCTCATCTACTCGAGAAACAAAGAGGAACATGTAAGACACGTTCATACAGTTCTCCAAGCCCTACAAGACGCCAACCTCCTAGTTAACAATGAGAAAAGCCAGTTCCATACGCAAGAAGTGGAATTTCTAGGACACATCATCACCCCAGGATACATCAAGATGGACCCCAAAAAGATCGCTGCAGTACAGGAATGGGAGACACCCACTACAGTCAAGAAAGTACAAGCCTTCCTCGGATTCGCCAATTACTACAGAAAGTTCATTCGAAACTTCAGCAAAATAACTACGCCATTATCCAACCTGACGAGAAAAGGAAACAAGTTCCTTTGGACGACGAAGACGGAGACCGCGCTAGCCTCCAACCCAGCCTGCTCACGTCTTTCTTGTTCCTCCAGTTCGTCCAACGACTGAAGGCCACGTTAAACCATGGTGACACCTTTTGAACGCGCCAGGGCCTTTTGTTTGCGCAGCCGAATCAAACGAGCCAAAGCCTCGTTCATCTCCTCTTGATGCCGACGCTGAATCTCTAACTAACGTCGTTGGAGCTCCAAAAGACGTTCCTCTGCGAACGTCTCCTCTCGTTCGAGACGTTAATGTTCACGACGGATGTTCTGCAAGGAAGAAAGCGGTACGCCGGTACCATCGCAGGAACGACCCCGGAAAACACATTCCTTACATCGCGACACGTTTTCCATCATTTCGCATCTTAACCCCTTCGAAAAACACCACGAACAAGGCATAACCTCAAAGCCAAATTCGTCAAAAGCCTCGACAAGATCAGCACGACGGGCGGTAAAAGAACGGGGTTTGCGGCGAGTTTTTTTAATTCGGCTAAACATGTTGGTTACCGAAACATACCAGAAAAATGAAAATAAAAAAGGAAAATTACTTACCAAAAATACGAAACAAACAAATTAATCTTTAAGGGTAAAAATCTTAGGAAAGGGGAAATCGTGTTATGGCCCAGCAAGGCTTGGCCTCCCCAAACGGTCGGAAACTGCAGTCCTAAGAAATCGGATCACGTAACTTCTAATTACGGTAAATCCAATAATCAGAAATAGCCAAGCCTAAAGGATTATTATTAATCATAACGAACGATAATAATTAAAAGGGATTAATAAGGATTACTTTAGTTTAACAAAAAGAATATATACGCTTATTACCTCTTTTATAATCTAGATAATACTAACTTATAATATAACTTAATTACCCAGATTACCCTTAACAATCTGCTATTACTAGACGTAACTATTAAACGTATTATTACTTAGTTTCCCACGACACTACTGCCAACATAAACCGTACGACTAGGTTTAATAGTTGGTTAAACCCCTTAGCCGTCACATTCTTGCTATTGGGAAAGAAACTTTTTAAGTTTATTTATCCATGGAATGAGTGGTTGGTAGTATGGCGTGAAATTTTCCTTCCAGATATCGAGAAATCCTTTTATTAATAGCTACGCCCCTTTAGGAGTTGCGAGCTTTCCCGTATTAAGATAGTTTTACTTGCCGAAGCATAGCATAACTTTGCTTTCGTTTAAGCTGTCGTAATATATGCATATCCGAAATAGGATTTAAAGAATAATTCGAAATCGTAAATAAAGGAATGCTGTTCGTTTAGGGGCGCCCCGATTGTTATGAAAGCCTTTATGCTAATTTTTCCCCCTTGTTCCGGATGCGCTTTGTCGTTTTTTTAGATGGCGAGATCGAGGTCGATCAAAAATAATGGCCAGGTCGTCGACGCGGAGCTTGCAGTAAATAACATGTATAAACTAACCCTTACGCGGTCGAGGCCGTACTATCGAGTGGTTATTTCGCAATATGGCGGTATAGGGTCTGGCATTTTAAAAGGATAGGTAGACCAGCATTTCGTATAGAGATGGCCATGCGGGACGTTATGTTGTATAGGCCGTTGTTTTTACCGCATTTAGTAGCCGCCTTATCGCGAAGAGGGAGGTAAAGTACCGGAGCTTAATTATGGTACGAGGTAAGAACTATTTAAACGTCGTCCATCTGGCGGCAGATTATCAATTACTCCTTGTCGGTAGCTGGAATAGCTATCTTCCTGACCGCGTTAACCTTAAATTGTCGGGACTTTTCGTGTTATTATTTTTAAGTGGTTTAGCTCGGTGACTGGGAAGGCCGAGGGCGACAAACCTTAACATATGACTTTTTTAGGGTAATCCAGTACGTATAAGAATTAACGCGCAAGATAAGGCGGTTAGGTTATAAATTAACGTTCGCATTTTTCCGAGAACGTACTAAACCATTTAGGCGTATATAATCCTTTATTAGGAAGACCGACTTAGTTTAACGTATAAATTAAAAATGGGAAAGGCGATGGAAGCCGTTAAACCGTAAGCTGTAAGATGGACATATAAATGCGAAACCATAACCCCTTTAGGATTAAAGCATAATTTTAATTTTCTAAGTGGTAATTGCCTTATAAGGCAGAACGTTAAAAGTTGATATGGATGTTACCGTGACTTAAGAGGTATAAAGGTTATGGTCGTAAGGGCTCGCCGCAGAGGAACTGATATGTACTAAAATTTAACTTTCCTTTAACGGTATGGAGGTCCCGAACGGCCTCGCTTGCCTTATGCCGCGCCTGCGCCATGGACTCGACATTCTTAATGCTAGTGTATGCTTCGGCCGAATTATTAAGGTAGTCTAACTGGAGGAGGTCCTTCGAATTATAGCTGGTAATGGTATTAGCATGTAGTTGAAGCAGTAGTACGGCGTACAAAACCTGCAAAACGGCTTGATTTACGAGCGGATAAACGTTTTGTTGGTTATGTCGTTTAACTTCGGCGACCAGCCGGAGTAAGTGTCCGACCATGTTATAATACTTTATCGTTATATCCCGGCGTAACGGGTTTGGCGGGCGAGCGCGCGGTGGAAGGTTATGCAGGTGCCGCTTGGTATATTAAATGATAAACTGGCTTAATGCCGGTGTATACCGTTTAGTAAGGCGAATGATGAGGTTGCCGATATTACCCGGTAGGGGGTTCGTCTTGAGGATGTGGGTAACGGCGTTGGGGTTGAGATTGAGGTCCGTGTAATCTTTTTGTTGTTGTCGCTGCTGTTGTTGGGAATTAGGTAACGATGATGATAGTTTGGTTAGGAGCTAGACGGATTACATAAATGTGTTAGTAGTTAAGAGAGAAAGGGGTAGTTAATGGAGTTGTAAATTAGGTAGGCTTTTAGTTACTTCGAGTACGTTAAATTGTTTTTTAACCGTTTGTACCGTAACCTTCTTAATTTTGTTTTAATTTCGATGGATATTGGGTATATCCAGATCGAAAGTGTCGAGAAAAGGTTTATACGTTGTTACCGGCTTTCGATAATGAGTAATGCGTAATTTCCTTAAATTAGCATTTTAGGCAATTTGTAAATCGTAGAGGATGGATATGTTGTTTAAAAGGACCCGTTGGATCTGGCGGATATCCCGGGGATATAGTAGCGGCGATAATGGATTACCGTATGGGTGAACCTTATCGATAATTTTCTAAAGACCGTAATTGGGTTATTTAAGTTGGATTATAAGTTCGTTGCGGTTTTGGATATGTAGATGGGGTACGCGGCCGGCCAGTTCGGGAACGGCTATAAGGCGGGTAAAGGTTTTTATTACGCGGTTAAACTGTTCCGAACTTTGTAAAATGCGTATTTTAATTTTGGCCGGCCGCTAATATCGGGTTTTGGTCGTAGTTGCTTTTTTTCTTGCTGGCGATTAGGGTATTGGCATTGTTTTTTTAGGGAATCGATGATATGCGACTTTTTTAAGTAGCGGTATTTCGCGTTTTCTGGTATTGCCCGTCGCCTTTTGGAATGGCCGACGTCGCCGCGGTGGCGGTTAGCTTCGGTCCGAATTTTTAAGAGATAAATTTATAGTTGGCGGTTTTTAAAATATATCTTTTAAGACGATTAGGAGGTTAGTTCATAAAGTGAGCGAGAAAGGTTTGTATGATAGTTGTGCTTTATTACGGAAGTTATCTTATTTTCTTTTTGTTTACGTATGGCGTTACTTAAATTGATAAAACGTAACTGTCCCGTTATTAGGCTCGGACCATTTTATGGCTAAGTAAAATACTATTATTTTAAAATAAGGTTTGGCTTGTACGTTACGGTTTAGTATATTAGGCAACTAAGCAGCGCTAGAAAACGGTACTAAAAAGGTAATTACTTTGATGCTTTATATCTTATTTAAGGCGGTTATCTGGCCTGAATTGCGTAAATTTAAGTATTCGGATTTACATAACCCATATACGGCAAAAAGCGAATGGAAGACGTAATCCTAAGATTATTCGAGGAAGCCTATATTAGGTCCGTTTACGGGTTATCCTTCCGAGGATATCAAGTCGTAAGTATCCGCCAGTAATCCAAGGGATTAATTGAATATTACCTAAATATCCAAAGCGTTTAAAGCTGCGAATGACAATTTTTAAGGCTTAATTTTTGTAACGCTATAATCCTTGGCCTTTTTAGCCAGCATATATAGTTCGAACAGCCGCCTGGCTACCTTTTCATTATCCGCTGAATACGATTTGATAAGTACGTAAGTTGGATTTTCGGCACGAATATCTGGAAAGAAACCCGATTGGCTTGATATTTCGTGATGGGGAGACAGATTTCAACTGTAATCTGTAGTGATTCCAGGATCGGGGTAAGGAGAGCTTTCCGGATATAACGATAATTGTTAGGAGCTGTTAGGTATTTCGGGCGTGGTTTGCCGTTAGTGTGGAGGCCCCGGGCTAAGGGGGGTTTGTCCTGGTCGGAATATCGGTTAAGGTAAGTTTGTATTTTTGTTGTCGGTGTTTATTAAGGGGATTTTATCGTTACTATTATCGAATTTAAGCCAGTTCTTAATCGTGCGTTGTAAAGGCGAGGAAAATTTAGTTTTTTCGGTGGCGTTTGATAATAGCAGCTGTTATTTAAACATACCCGAGCGAGACCTTTTGGTGGTCCGCTTTTTATTTCCCGAGTTATATTTAATGAGATGGAAAACGATAAGTTCGTAGTCCGTTAGTACGAAGCCGAAAGGAACGTCCGAATCGATATAGTACTGGATAACCTGCGCTAAATACGTTTCGGGATATTTAAAAGTTCCCGGAAGACGGTTCCGATTATTGTTAATAAAGCCTTTTCCTTTTAGTTTCGTATCGCCTTAGGCGACGAGCTTTGTATGAAGATTGCGGAGAGGTGGCGGCTGGTTGGCGTTTCTTTTTACGATTATTTAATTGGGGGCGATTTTGGTTTTTCCTTTTTTTTCGGACTTATTATGTTCGGTACCTAAGTTGGGAAAGTATTTAGGAGTTCCGATGATTGATAATAGTTCGTTTGGGATCTCGAACGCCGTATCGAAAGCGATGTTAATGCGGTGGATCAGGGTTAGAGCGTATAAGTTTTGTACCATCTTCTTGCTGGCAGCGTAGCGTTGCCAGGGTACCACGCGAGGTTGCCAGTTATCTGGATAAGGACCGCGTTTGCGCAATTTATCCTGTAAATAGGTTGGGTTTTTTTCGAAGCAATTTTATCGCTTAAGTTCGTGGCGTTTGATTCGGAGGGTTTTATATTTTTTATTAATCTTGGAAGGCTTAGTATTAATAGGGTAATTAAATGCTATCTTACCTGGAGGTGACCGTAAGATTTGGTTTGTTGTTATATTTGCCATAACCGTATATTAGCATATACGATCTTGTTACGAAAGAATATGTAAGGGGGCGGCTGTTAGAAAAAAGCGAACGGGAAATATATGTAATTATAATATTATTTCATCCTTATTATTCCGTTTATTATTACAAGTTGTTATTTATTTTCCGTTAGTATTGAATGGTTTTGTTTATTTAAGTATTTATGTAACTTGCTTTTTATTTTAATAACGAACCGTTATTTATAAAGGTTTGCTAATTTTTGGCAAAATGCCGTCGTTTAATTGGTCCGGTAACCTTATCGCCTGACCTTAGGTATTATTAGTTATTAACCTTTAAAATCCCAAAATAATATAGCATAATTAGTGCAAAGTCCTATGTCAAATATGTAAAGAGTTACCTTATTTAATATTTTGCATGCTTTTTTAGCAGCTTATAAATAAGTAAGCGTTCGAGATTTTTATATTATCTATATTTTTTATTATGCATTAATAGTTAGGAATTGTATTCGTAGGTAAATTAGCCTTTGAAGGCTTTCTTCCGTAGCATATAACTTTTGCGCACTTTATGCCGATAGATACTTTATTAATTGCTTTAAATAATGCCTTAGTATACGACGATTAAAAAGTTTATGCTTAAAGTAAGATAATAAATTGTTGGCGTAAAAATGTACCGTAAGAAGCGGATAAAGCGGGAGAAAATTTAATAGGATGCTTTTGCCCCTTACCGGTAAAATGTAAGGGGTTAATGGTAGGCTGCGCCTTTTATTTATTTATTTATGGTAGCCTGATAATATTAATTACCGCTTAAAAAGAAAATTAAGGAATAGATGGTAATAAACATCCTTTTAAACCCTGTTATATGCAAACTGAGGCTGGATTCCGGGAGTGGGCCTATTAGTGGCTAACTTGCCAGGTTACATCATGTCGTAATGCCATCTTAAGCAAAATTTATGGGAGCTTGTTACTTAATTTCTGCCTGAAGTTAATAAGTATTAATATTACGAAAAGACAGCTTTATGCGTAAGGCTTTCGGTTATGCTTATAGCGACCTTAACGCTTACGTATATAACATACGCAATCGCCTTTACTTTTAAGAAAGCCGTTACGTATGTATGGCGAGCCACTTTTTTCGATTAACGTGCCGATGCCAAAGCTTTATTAATGTTAGAAGTGGTTAAGAAAATTTCGAACTTATCGTATAAATAAATAGCTACCTTATCTTGGTATGGATCGGGCTTTTCGAGGAGGTAATCGAGTAGTGTTTGTAATATCGGAGGTATAATAATTCGACGTCGTCCGACCTTATTTGGAGGGGTTTTGGTAGTGCTAAAATATCGAAGCTTTAATCGTATTCGTTTAACGGATCGGATATTGTAACGGATAGTGTCGGCGATGGCAGCATTCTTAAATTTATTTTTGATTATGTTTCGGATCTGGTTATGTTAGGAATTAGCAAGGTTCGGCGCCATAGTCGTATGTAATATTTTAGGGCGGTTTAAAGCTGATTAATGTTGGAAAGCTAAGAACGTCGACTTAATATCGTTGGGAATATTATGGTTCTATTTATGGGGCAGTAGGGAACCGATAGTTCTTATACGTTAGCCTTATCGCCTTATAGTTTAGCTATCCAGCAAAAGCAAAAGATCATTTTTTAATTATAATAGCTTATTAGTTAGCAAAATAAGCTTTAAATTAATAGGTTAATTACGGTTTCCAAACTGGAAAATAGCATTATATTTTATCTAAGAATAAAGTAACGATTTATTAAAGTGCCTAATACGACGGCGGCGTAAAGTGGGGATAGAGGCCAAAAATGGCTTATATAGTTTATGCCTAAACTTTATTTTAATGCAGTAAGGGTAATACCGATTTTGCAAGCTTTTGTAAACGGCCGGGCCGGCGACGACTTTTACCTTCCTGTAATGCCGGCTGGGAACCTATGAATACCTTTTCTGGCGGGTATTTATAAAGTATTTATAAAGCTAAGAAGAGTTATTATTAGCTAGTATTTGTTTGCTAGTTAGGGTTACGGGTGGGCGAGGGTTCGGTTGCCTAATTACTTACGAACGAATTACTTATAGGTAATAAGGGAACATTTTAAAAACCACCCGATATACGATTGCGAAATCGATTTTATAATCGGTGGAATCCCGGGTCGTAAGATAGGATACCCTGGGGTGATCTTGGGTTGTTTTGTCGTAAGGAGGATATCGCTGGGTCTGGGATAAGCGATAAAAGCGAGCTAGTTAGAACATTTATGAGCGATACGACTTAATATGCTTGAATTTATATAGAGAACGACGAGATACTTTAGTTAATGGGGGAGATAATATTATGTTGCTTAGTTGTTCCGGGTATAAAGAGGATATAAGTGGACGAACTTTTGCAAGATACGGTCGGCTTTATTAAAAAGATCTTGTAAGGTAACGCGAAATAAATTTCGATAATTTGCGGGGCGCAGCATATATTGGAAGCGACGGAAGACTGGGTGGGCGGACCGCAGGTATGATACTTTTTATATGGCTCGAGAGGATGGACGCGCGTATCGGTCTGCCGAAAGAGTGGAATCCTAAAGATAGCTGTCGAAAATGGAGCCTTTAGGTTGGCCATGAAGGCAGGCTTAAGGTATAAACTGGTATTAACTTGCGAACCGGTAATACCCCGTAAAGGAAGCGGAATAGGATCTAAGGGGATGTAAGGTAAAGGGTTTATATAAGTAAATGCGTTATGCCTTTATTAGTTATTTTTTTTAAAAATATAAATCAATATTTATAACGTAATACCGATAAATCAGTGCATATGTGGCTAAATAAGAGAAATAGTAGAACATTTCCTTTTCCGATGTAGAAGGTAGACAGAATACCGAATTGAGATGTTATAATGTACGGATACCCGCAGAAGTAACATTTCCTTTTATTTGGGAGGGAAAACACCAGTGGACGGTAATTTCTAGGTTCCAGATTTAAAAGCCGTTCGGGTAATAATACGATTCGTAATAGTTACCGGACGGCTTAACGTAGCATAACGGAGATAAATCAGCATATTTTTATTATTATACCCAATCTTATATTAACTCGTATTAGAAATAATAGATGCGCTTTAGCTACCGAAAATAAAACGTTAAAAACTTGGAAAATCGCTTTTAAATTAAGCTATTAATATTATTATTAGTTACGAAAATCCGCAAAGATATAGCAGTTAAAGGGATAAAAGTTAAAAAGATTTATTTTGTACGGGTTTTAAGGAAAGTAAGATATATTTTGAAAAAAGTATTAATAAATTAGCTATAGTTGCCCTATCGGTTTAGCCGCCGGGCGTAATAAATTGTATGTATATGTATGTGTATATCTTCGTATCTTTATTTTCTGTGCCTAACTACCCGGTAGATAGGAAATAGGAGGAAAATATATATATAAACAAATAAGGAAATAGAAACCCAGCTTTAATACTATCTGTAATAGATGCAGTGGTAGGTTATATTAAAAGCTGGTTCCAGTAAATCCCATTTCTAGATCACCAGGTCCATTTCTGGCCACAGGGTCCATTTCTGGCCACAGGGTCCATTTCTGGCCACAGGGTCCATTTCTGGCCACAGGGTCCATTTCTGGCCACAGGGTCCATTTCTGGTCCCTGGTCCATGTCTGGCCACCAGGTTCACTTTCAACATCTTTATTCCCAGCAGCCTTGATGCGGGCCCAGATGCCGTACGTAGCCTGTTTAAACACAGATGCTGTGCAGACTTTAATGTTGTGCTCGCTCCGGATTGGCGTTGGCTTTGGACTGGTGCTGGCTTTGGTGTGGTGCTGGCTTTGGTGTGGTGCTGGTTTATCCCTGTAAATGGCCACGTCATTAATTACAGGGATAAGAGATCCAATTCTGGACGTTGCATATTCCCTGTTACGTTGTTATAGGGATGAGAGATTTGGTTTTCGACGTCGCATACGTACCTGCCCCTAGGTACTTACGTGGCAGGGAAGTATATAACGTCCAAAAACTGGGTAACGTACCACATAAGCTCGCGGCGCACATAAGCTCGCGGCGCGTTTTTATCAACATTTTTACCATTTAACTTTATTTGTTAATTATTTAATATTAATAATATGGAACATTTTACGAAAGATACCAAAACGAACCTAGCCGTCCAGGCTAAAAAGTAAGACCCAAAACTTAGTTATAAAAAGCTTAGTTCTATATACGGTATTGCCGAAACGACCTTAAAAGCCCGATATTCCGATAAACGCGCCCGAACCGACATTATCCCCAATTTACGAAAACTAACCCCGACCGAAAAGAAATTTATTATCGAAAAAGTCCTTAACCTAAATGCATAAGCGTTTTTTATCCGGCTTTAGTACGTTAAAGATATGGCGAATTTGTTACTCGCTTAACGTACCGCGGAACGTATTGGAATTAACTGGGCGTCGAACTTTGTTCGACGGCAAAAAAAATTTAAAACGCGTTTAAATCGAAAAATCGATTATCAAAAAATATTATGCGAAGATCCAAAGGTATTTCGCAAGTAATTCGAATTTATTCGGGTTATAATCGTAAAATACGGTATCGTAAAAAAGGATATTTATAACTTCGACGAAATGGGCTTTTTGATAGGGCTTTTTATAGCATTCGGTATGGTAATTACAAATACTAAAAGATGTAAAAAACCTAAATAAGCGTAATAAGGTAACCGGGAATAGGTAATAATTATATAGGTTATTAATTCGTAAGGTTGGGCTATATTTTTATTTATTATTTTAGTTAAAAAGAACTACCTTAATTCTTAATATCGAAAATATTTATTATTATCCGATTAAAAACTTAATATAAGTTATAATAGCTAAATAACGAACGAATTAAGTTTAGAATGGATTTAATATTTCGATAAGCATACGCGAACGCGTACGAAAAAATTAAAACGTTTTTTTATTTTCGACGGCTACGAAAGTTACCATTCGATCGAATTCGAAGAATATTACGCGAATAACGGTATTATTACGTTTTGCATACCTGCTTATTTTTCCCATCGGCTTTAACTTTTTGATTTATCCTGTTTTTTTGTTTTGAAGTGCGTTTATTTACTGTATATCGAAAATTTAATACAATATTACCATACTTATATCGCGAAAAAAGATTTTTTTTTCGGTTTTTACGACGCGTTTAAAGCTGCCATAACGTCCGATAATATTAAATCCGGCTTTTAAAAAGTTAGACTTGTTTTATTCGATCTTAATAACGTTTTATCCGATTTGGAAATTTTTCCAGTTATACTTATACCGACCGTTTTCCCGCTTATTTTTGCTGGTTTTATTTCCCCGCCCGCAAAAACCCTTAAAAATATCCGTAAAGTAATAAGATAAGGGCGTTACTTGTAAAGAAGAATTAGAAATTACTAAGGTAGTTCGCTAATAAAAATAATTAAATCGGTTAATTTTATAACAAAAGGTTATATGTTATTTTTATATAAAGCCGTACTTTTTCGGGAAAAAAACGTTTAATTACGCGAAACGAATTACATTTTAAGCAAACGTCGGAAGACCAAAAATAAACGTCTTTAAAAAGGAAAAATACTTATTATATAAAAAAAATAAACTTTTTTGGCCGAAAAGGAAAGGGGTGGTAAAAAAATGCAGCTAATAGCGGCTAAAGGTAATTATCGTAAAAGGGTTGAAATAAAGGAACGGAAATATGGCGTTTGCGGCAAGTCCGGACATAATGCACGTACTTGTAAAGAGGTTATAAATACGTTTAACGAAAAAAAATTCGATTAATTTAAATTAATTTAATGTATTGTGGTTAATTAATTTGGGTTTGTTGTTGCGAGATTTCAAAAAACGCGCCGCGAGCTTGTGTGCGCCGTGAGCTTGTGTGGTACGTTATCTTATCTTTGTAATTGAAGAGTGGGAATTACGCAGCATTTAGACCTGGATTATTTATTACTGTGATAAGGTGATAGAGAAGTATATAACGACCAAAACTGGATATGGCGGGGAAGTATATAACGTTTAGAACCGGATCTTTTATTATTGTAATTAAGAACAGGGAAGAATGATACAGTTACGATCGAAATCGGCTTCCTCCCATGCCACTCTAGGAATTTCGGCGCACGGGCCCTTCCAGGGCCAGTTTCGGCTCCACAGGGCAGAATTGTAACTAGATAGTGGCCTGAGGCATTCTAGAACCGGTACAGTCGGATGCAAATCGGCTTCCTCAAGTTTCTCCGGACGGGCATTTTAGCGTGTCTTGGCGTTCATACCGTACGGACTCATTATCTGCTGCACTGTAAAGTATCCATTTTGAAGCTTATTTCAACCAAGCATGACTTGCGTAAGTGAGGCATCTTAAGCTTACCTGTCAAGCATTCTCGGGGTCTAGTTTGTCCACAGTTTCGCTCGTCGATTTCCGGCATCATTCCTCAAGACGATGATCTATTTGGATTACAGCATCGAGGCTTGCATGACAGTTGTCAACTGCGAAATGCCCTGCGAAATGCCTAATGCACCGCCCGCTTCGACCCAGCGAGGTCGACTTTCTACTGGTTTCCGATTTTTCTCGCGGCCAATCGAGAGATACCGTCACATATGTGGCTGCAGCTGAACTGTAACATGCCCAATGCATCTCCAGCTCCTATCTTACGAGCCTAGTTGTTCATTGGTCTCTCTGGCTGCACCCTAGGACTCTTGCATGGAGAATGGTGTGGCCTTGGCCGATTCAGCCTCATGGACTGAATACACCCCGTAAACTCTCGACTTTATACGATGCTCGTTCTTCCCTTCAGCTCCTACCTCTAAAAACCCGCGAACCCGACGGAAAGACTGACCAGAATCGGCTGGGCCTGCCTGAGCACCGAAACCCACAAAACCCCTAAGTCAGCGTTGTGACGCAGCCTCCAAAGGCCTCCAGCGATGCCAAAGAGAAGCGCCGACCACGAGTCAGGAATATCCAGTGTAGAAAAGAGAAGGAAGACTGAGAGTGACGTAGATCGGTCCTTAAGGACTGGTGCTACAAAGCTGCAATTGGCAAATGGAGATTACACCGTCGGCTGGATCTGCGCTATAACTACCGAATACGTTGCCGCGCGAGCTTTCTTCGACAAGGAGCACAGGAGGCCTGAATATCAATCGCCGAACGATAACAACGATTACACCTTAGGGGAGATAGGGAAACACAATGTCGTTATTGCCGTGTTGCCAGACGGAGAATATGGGACAGCCTCTGCTGCCAGCGTTGCAAGGGACATGCTACATAGCTTCCCTAATATCAGGATTGGTCTAATGGTCGGCATCGGCGGTGGTGCGCCTAGTCCAAAACATGACATCCGCCTCAGCGATATCGTGGTTAGCACTCCATCTAACGGAAAGGGTGGGGTGTTCCAGTACGATTTCGGCAAAACAATACAAGATCAGGTGTTCCGGACGACAAGGTTCTTGGACCAACCACCGACCCTTTTGCGTACAGCAGTCAGTGGACTAAAGGCGCAGTACGAGAGCGATGGTCACCAGCTGGAAGAAGTTATCGACATTGCCCTCCAGAAAAAGTCGAGACTACGAAAGAAGTACAACCGACCAGACACGAGTACCGACAGGCTATATCGAGCCGACGTTGTCCATAATGATCAAGATTGCTGTGCAACTGCCATTAATAACGACACATCCAAATTGATATCCCGTCTCGCACGGACTGAAGATGAGGATAACCCAGCCATCCACTATGGTCTGATTGCTTCGGCCAACCAGCTGATAAAGGACGCTTCGGTGCGAGATCGACTCTCTCGAAAGAAAGATGTTCTTTGTTTCGAAATGGAGGCGGCAGGACTGATGAATCATTTTCCATGTCTGGTTATCCGGGGTATCTGCGATTACTCAGATACTCATAAGAACAAGGAATGGCAGGGGTATGCAGCGATGACGGCGGCTGCATATGCGAAAGACCTTCTTTGTCGAATTCCACCAAACAGGGTGGATGCTGAACAGAAAATTAGTGAACTCGGTTCGTCATTTTCAAGCCTCCATAATAAAACAAAGCATGATTCTAAATAAAAAAATAGTTCTTGCCTCTGTATCGAGAATCGAAGGAAATGTTGAGACGCTAGGATCTAAGATGAATAGAAAAGAGGATCTTGAGGTCCTCGACTGGATCACGCCAGTTGACTATGGTCCTCAACAGAGCGACTTTCTCAGGAGGCGACAACCAGGAACTGGCCAATGGCTCCTCGACTCTGAAGAATACCAGAATTGGCTCAATGCAAGCAAGCAAACGCTTTTCTGTCCGGGCATCCCTGGAGCTGGGAAGACAATCCTCGCATCGATCATTATAGACGATCTTTGGAACAGATTCCACGAGAATACTACCGTGGGGATAGCGTACCTATATTGCAACTTCCGGCGCAAAGACGAGCAAACTGTCGAAGGTTTGATATCCAGTCTGCTAAAGCAACTAGCCGAAAGTCAACCTTGCCTACCAGCATACTTGAAAGATCTGTACGACCACCATAAGGCAAAGCGAACACGGCCATTAACCGAAGAACTCTTGAGGTCTCTACGCTTTATATCTGCGGCATATTCGAGAGTTTATATCGTTATTGATGCACTCGATGAATGTCAAGCTTTTAATGGTTGCCGAGATCGATTCCTATCCGAGATCTTTCGTATGCAAACTAGTGCCGAAATTAACATCCTGGCAACCTCCCGTTTCATTCCAGAGGTTGAAGACAAGTTCAAAGAAAGTGCGGTATTAGAGATTCGTGCTGACGAAGACGATATCCAAAGATATCTAGACGATCATATGTCACAACTACCAGCATTCATTGGCCACAATTATGACCTGCAACAAGAAATCAAAATTGGTATTAGTAAAGCGGCAGATGGGATGTGTGTATACCTTTATTTTATGATTTAATGTCACACTGACCTATCTAGGTTCTTACTTACACAACTTCATCTTGACTCGCTAAGAGGTAAAACATCATTCAAAGCTGTCCGTACCGCTCTGAAAACCCTTATTACTGGGTCCGATGCATATGATCATGCTTACAAAGACGCAATGGAACGAATTAATGGACAGCTTCCGGAACAAGCACAGCTCGCGAAGCAGGTTCTATCATGGATTACCTGTGCGGAGAGACCACTCGCCACAAAGGAGCTACAGCACGCCCTTTCAGTAGAAGTTGGCAAGTCCTATTTTGATGAAGAGAATCTGTTACAGGCCGAGATGGTCTCTGTATGTGCTGGGTTAGTCACGATGGACGAAGAAAGCGGCATTATCCGACTGGTCCATTATACAACACAGCAATACTTTGAGCGAACACAGACAAGATGGTTTCCGGATGCACACTTTGATATCACAAGAATTTGCATTACTTACCTCTCGTTTCAGTCATTTGAAAGCGGCTTTGCGCGAACCGACGCGGTATTTAAGAACCGCCTAGAATCGAATCCTTTCTACGATTACGCTAGTCACAACTGGGGACATCATGCCCGTCTTGCGTCGACCTGTCAAGATGTTTTATCCTTTCTCCAGAAGCAAACTCATATTGAAGCATCGAGTCAAGCATTACTGGCGTCAAAGCTCTACTCGACGGATTCAAACTTCAGTCAAATGGTCCCAAAGCAAATGACTGGATTACATCTAGTAGTATACTTTGGCCTTGAACAAGCAGTGAAGGCTATTGTGGGGACATATGATCTCGATGTGAAGGATAGCTATGGCCGAACGCCGCTGTCGTATGCAGCAAAATACGGGCACGGGGCAGTAGTACAGCAGCTTCTCGAGAAGGGCGCCGATATCGAGGCCGAAGACAGTTATGGCCAGACGCCGCTTTCGTTTGCAGCAGAAAACGGGCACGAGGCAGTCGTGCAGCAGCTTCTCGAGAAGGGCGCCGATGTCGAGGCCGAAGATGGTTATGGCCAGACGCCGCTGTGGCTGGCAGCAGAGCGCGGGCACGAGGCGGTGGTGCAGCTGCTACAGTCCTGGCAGGAGATACATCACGACTCGTAAAACAGAATCCGTCTTTCTTACCTCTCTATCTTTGATCTCTTTGCGAAAGAGAGGTCTGGGGGACCACTTGTATTTATATATCTATAATTTGCCACTGTGTTTCTAGAAATATCGTAAATCCACACGAGATCTCTTTTATAATCTAATTATTTAAGTTTACTAAACGAAATTTCTAGAATCGCCTAGTCGGCTAATTACATGGTTCCTAAAATATAGATTATACGATGCCTGTACATTATATGTAAATCTGTCGAAAATCGGAAGTCGTAATTCTGAGGGCTTACTTTCATTCTCTTAGCTACAGGGACGGTGTTTGTCTGCGGCTTAGATACGGCAAATTTTTACTTGCTAAATTCCTTTCTCCGGTGGTAAATCCCCTGCGCGCTCACCGCACTCCGCCATACGAGGTTGCTAGCTCCAGAGGTGCACGACCCTAATTCAGGCATTCATGCTTGCCAACTGGATCCAAAGAATTTATGAGAGGTTGCAGAGGTAGCCTTTGAGGGCCAGTCCCTACCCGCCGGTGCCATTTAGTCCAGTCTCGTAGGAAGAACTGTATTTGGCATTCACCCCTATAAGATTACGGAGTTGTCACAGTTAGGCTGATCGCGAGAGAAGGTTGCATAAGGTGTGGGAAGTGTAAATTGTCATCGATAATCTAGGCTCTAGAGAGCAATGGCTAGGAAGCTCTATATATAGTGTGGGAGCCCCGGAACAACGTTGTTACGGGGTCTCTACAGCTCCTAGGGGCGCTGATGACTAAGCAAGTGACCCCTATTCTGCGACACACCCCCCAGATGAGAGGGAGATGCTCCCTTAAATCTGCCATTCGCAGCTCCATATGATCCCTAGATCAGTATCAACAAAAGAAATAGCAGTATAGCTAATATAAACATTGGGTGCAATAACAGAGAGATAGGCCGTATGTGTTTCAGGTGATCTGGGGAAGAAGGGTTCTGCGCTTTCCCCCCTTTTATCGCTTATGGCAACGGGTAACGAGAAGTGGGTCCGCATGTTCTGCGCGCGCCTATATCTGCTGCTTTTTGTAACGCTGTAACGCTTATTTTTTTCTTCCTTTCTTCGGTTCCTATAATAGTTTCGTAAGTACCTTAAGCTAAGGAAAGCTGATCACGAGGCTAACGTTACGCGTACAGATCTTCATCATTATCGCCATCATTATTACCACCAGAAGTAAGTATTTTTCCCGCGCGCGGCGTGCATACTGCGTGCTTTGCGAGCTACTGGGCGTATTAACTGGTGATCGCAGCCACCACCAACAACAACAGCAATAACAACGTAAGTGCCTGCTGTTCCCGGGTAACTCTGCACTTGCTAACGGTGATCGTAGAATGCCTTCTCGTGCTTAGCGCGCCGCGGCTGCCCGCGCTCGCGAGGCTCGCGCCGCGCGTGCGCAGGCCGTTGCTGCCGCCGAAGCTGCTGCCGCTGCGGTAAACTCCGTACCGGAACCCGAGCCAGAGCTAGAGCCAGAGGGTCCGCCTGCTCCCGATCCTGCCGCGGAGCCCTCCACCCCGGCGCGTCCGCCGCGCCAGCGTCCCGCACAGGGCGCGCGGCGTGCCGTGCCGTGTAAGGGCTGCCTGCGCTCTGCGCTTTCGGGCCGCTTTACCGGGGCGTGCTACGACGCTGCCGTGGGTAGTCGCTGCTGGCGCTGCGCCTTCGGGCATACCTGCCATCCGGTATATGTACCTTCCTGTTCCCTGGGAGCTCCTTCCTTTGTTAACCACTGATCGCAGCCCTGCCCTGATCCGTCCGTTCGCTGTCCGCCTGGTCGCGGCCCTCGAGGCTGGCGACCGTCCTGCCGTAAGTTCCGTAGCTCGTGCGCTTTGGGGAACGTACTAACCACGTAACAGGAGGTCCGCCGCCTCCGCGCCGCCGTACGCGCCCTCCAGGAAGGAGAAGCCGAGAACAAGGGGGAGGAAAAGGGGTAGGTGGGTGCGTTTGCTGGTGCTCCTGCCGCCGTACGTGGGCAGGTGCTAGGCCTTATTGGGCAGATTTTTGATCTGTTCCTGCCTTAGTAGCAGTAATAGTAGTGGTTTTTTTGTTTTTTTTTTTTTTTTTTTAAAGATTAAGGAAGGTTAGTCCCGGGGGTTTTAGGTTTAATAAAATTTTAGTGGTCTGTTATGTGCTTACGATCTTTTGAATGCATCTGCCGTAAGTTTTGCAAGTTAAGAAATGATTTAAAGTGTTCGAATTATTGTTTGGGAAGAGCTTTTGTTAAACCGTTAGCAGGTATTTGCGCTGTAGGCAGGTAGGTTACGTTAAATGATCCCCGGCTTTGCTTTTAACGGAGCTATATATTTTGCGTATTTACGTGGCGCAGCCGAGTGGTAATTCTTTCGTTTTTACTTATTACCAGTTTGATCGCCTGCTGGTTATCGCAGAAAATTTCCCAGGCCTAACCTAGTTTTAGCCTTAGATCTCGAAATAAGCGTTTAAAAGTTATGGCTTTTTTAGCCGTATGCTTTAATGCGAGCAGTTTAGTTTTTGTTATGAAGGTTGTTATTGTTATTTAACGAACCGCCTTCCATATAACTGGTTTTTCGAAAAGGGTTATTATATAGTTCTGGGAAGATCGCCGTGTTTTAGGGTCGTTTATAAATAGCGCGTTTCCTGTAATTAATAAAGTTTGGGTTTTTTTGTTCGCATTCCCGTATACGATCGCGAGAAACCGTGTATGGAATAGGTAACGGATTATCTTATTAGCAATTTTGATATGTTTAATTGATGGGTTGTTTAGGAACTTTAATAATAAGGATGTAATAAAGGTTACGTTTTGGCGGATTATTACTGCAGTATATAGGATAGATTTTATACGTTTTTAATAACTTTTAATTTGTTTTTTGGAAGTTATTTTGCTGTTAAAGATAAGTTTTTTAATCTTTAAGGGGGTTGGTGGTATAAAAATGTCGTTTGTTAACCTAAAGCGAACTGCGATTTTTTCGATATAAGAATTATAAGTTAGGATAATTTGCCTTTTTAATTTATCGCGGATTACCCGAATACTTAAAAACTAGCTTATTTCGCCTTAATCCTTAAATTCGTACGTTTTTTTTAATTTAAAGATTAATTTATTAGCTTCGGATTAATATTTTCGATAATAGAAAAGTAATAAATCGTTTACGAAGAATATAAGAACGGCCGTACGTTATTTGTTATAAAATAAGTACGGTTTTTTTAAGGATGGAGTAAGTTTTAGTTTTTATAAGGTGGAAGAAAATTCCCAATACTATAATAAAGGCAAGTTTTTAAGCCCATATAAGGCGTTTTCGAGTTCCGCATATATACCGCTTTTTTTAAAGCCTTTTAAGAAAGCGTAGGTTATTATAGGTTATCCTTTACGGAAAGCGTTTAAGAAAGCTATTACTACGTCGTATTAACGAGCTTTTAGGTTTTGCTTGGTAGTTATAGTTATAACGGTTTTGAAGGACCTAGTTGCGAGCGTAGTAACGTACGTGCTAATAATTAAGTCGGCTTTCTGGAGATCGCTACGTATATAAATACGTGATTTGCAGCGTTCCAGCCAGCTATTTTTGTCGAACTTATATGTAAATACCTATTTTAGGGGGATCAGCTTGGATTTGGCCTGTGTGATCGGTATTTCTTTTTATACCCCGCGTTCCGTAAGCGCCTCGATCTTTTTCTTAGCATTCTCCTTAAAGGCGTCCTTAAAAAGGTGCTTTTCGAAATTCTTCCAATGCTTCGGCGGCTTGGCTTTTAGTTAATCCCTATGGATTTTAGGTTTGCTTAGTACAGCGTTTAGCCGCTTAACTTGCTTTTATAACGCCTTTGCCGCGATTATTGCATAAAAGGTGTATAGTTTTTTATATCCTTATTTTATTGTATATTATAGTAACGGGAATAAATAAATAACATCCTCCTAGTTTCGATTTAAGGCTAAGCATATTTCATTACTTTTAAAGATTACGGTAGCGTTTACCGAATAAGCGCCATCATTTACGGTACCATCAAGGTTTTCCCGCTTCCGTAACCTTTTACTTTTACGAATAAATACTTATGGTTACTTTCCCTTATTTTTTTTGGATTTACGAATACGGGGGGTAGGGTTTCCCTAATTACCGGTCCTTTCCCCATCTATTAAAGTCCCGAGCCTAATTCCAGATAAAGGCGAATAAGCGGATTTACTTATGGGCCCCGTTAAATACACTTCCCGGGAAGATTCCTTTATGCCATCTTCCTTATAAGCAGCCTACGGAAGCTCCGCAGGTTTAATGCTTTTAGCTAGCGGCTAAGGCTCGCTTTTTTAAACGCCTTCCTAAACCTTACTTTCCGGATTAGGAATATTCTTAAGGGTTAGAAGTCTACGATCAATTCCAGCTTTGCCCGTAAGCTTCCTTACCTCCGAGTTCTAACCCTCCGGTTGGCCATCCGTCAGGTTTTTAGGCTCGGAAGCAAAACTTTTTGTAATTTTTAAAGTGCTATGATTATTATGGAAGCCGTTTTACGTATTAAATATGTTAAAAACTAAATCTTTTTCAAGAATTTCTTCGGAGATTTAAAGGTCCTTTGTAAACTTCCGGCTTATAGCTAAGGTAAGCGCTTTCTTTTTTTCTTTTTCTGGCTGATAAAAGATATCCTTGTTAAATTTAACGTTACGCGTGGTAATAACGGTACGAAATTCGGGTATTTATATTCGGTAAATATTAAAAGCTCGGAATCCTACCAAATAACCAATATAAGTTCTCGGTTTTACTTTGAATGCTTGCTTTTTTCTTCCAGCTTTTTGATCTTTTGTTAACGGATACGCTCGTACGCCATATGCGAAGATCCCAAACTAATCGGGTTTAAGGTTTACGGTAATCGCGTTTATAATAGCGGGATTATATTAACGGAAATATTGCCTGAACTAACGTATAAGCACCTTATTAGGTAACAGCAAATCGTACGCGTAGCTTGGGTTTATATTGTATAGCCATGCTACAGCTTTTACTGCTTTAGGCCAGAGGTCTTTTGGGAGGTTCGCTTCTAACCTTATTCGAAAAGCTTTGTTAATTAGCTTTTGGCCTGCTCGTTCGCTTTCCCCTATAGGTTTTTTAGTATATAGGGGAGCTGTTTTAAGCTCGATTCCTTCCTTAATATACCATACTTGATAATTCGTAAGTCCGTTTATTATAATTATCCCAATGTTATTATCCTGCTTAATTTTGCAGATGGGGAACCTGTATTACCTGCGTACCTAGTGCTCGAAATCCCTGATAAAACGGAACGTCGTTTTTCCTAAACGATCGGCTATTAAAAAGGCGAAAAACTTCCCACTGTACTCGTTTTTGATCACCAGGAGCCACCTAAAGCTATCGAACTTTATAGGATAGTCGAAATAATCCCATGTAATGCGCCAAAAGGGTTTAGGAGCTCGGCTTTCGGGCGAGCGTCTTGAAATTACTTCAGAAACGTGCGTACGAACACAGCTCTTACACTTCAAACGCTTCGTCCCTTCGATGATAACGTTCCTAGCGTTTTTAACGAACGTTTTTAGCGCCTCGGGTTTTAAGTACCCAGACCTAAGGTGCCAAAATTTCTTTATTCCTTTACGAAGGCGTAAGGGATCCCTTAATTGCTTTTACGGCCTTTTTTCCTTCTTTTTATTAATTATCGGAAGCATTAGAATACTTACTGGGCTTTACGGAATTATTAATAGGCTGTTCGAATAAAAAAAAAGCGGCTTATATTTAAAAAAAGCTAAGTTATGTACTTAAGTAAGTTTCGTAAGAATAACGCTTTTATTAATTTCTCCCTTTTTAAAGGAGTAATCCAGACTGTAATACCAAATCCCGGCTTTTTTTAGTAAAGTTTCCGAAACGATGTTAACGTAAAAACCTTTTACTATTACCACATTTTTAAAGATAAGGTTATGCTATGGCTTCCTAAAAGCTCCCAACAATGTTCCTTTAATCACCTTTTCCCCCGTATTGCTGATCGGCAGCGAGGAGGATCCCGCTTTTATTATTTGTCCTATAAAGTTAGGCATAAAGGTACCGGGGATAAGCAGGTTTTTGGTGTTTACCAAATGCCTCGCCCCATAGTTATCGATTAGTATGGATTGGGATAAAGGGTATTTGCCGAAGTAAATGGTAATGTAAATTTTTGGAGTGGGATTAAGGGCTTTCAAAGTGTAAGGATTAATAAGCGTTATAATGATATTGCCGAATTGCGTATTGTTACCGCCGTTGTTGCTAGGCGCTGATCGTTTTATAAGATTCCGGATAAACTTTTTTTATTTAAGGAGCTTTATAAGCTTTTCGCAAAGCCTCTTTTATTTGTTAAGCTTAAAGCGCTTACGGATCCCTTTTTGGTTTTTTTGGTTAGGGTGGGTAATTTTCCGAATGGTTACCCCCATAATCGCCAATCGTAAAAAAGCGCATTTAAGGGGTTCCTACTTATAGGTCTGGTTTAACGTAGTAAGATAAGGACATTTATGGCTACTTATAGGTTTTTTTGGTAAAGAATCTGCGTTAAGGTTCGGGGTTGCTTCCGATCCGGAAGGTAATCTTTATAATAACGTGGCAAAAATCCCGGGATTTTTGGTTTCGGTCCGTAAATTGTTTTTATGACATATGGCCGAGAACCAGGCTTTAAGTTTTTGTAAAGTTATAATGGGTTTACCAAGCGAATCATCCCGTATAAAGTTAGTAAGTTCCGAATTCGCCCATGCCGGTGCGAGCCGTTTTGATATAGAGTTCAGAAAGTTTTTTACCGCAAGCGTACCCTTGATTTTTTTAAAGTTATACGCCTTCGCTTAAATGTAGGCGGAGAACCAGGTCCGGTATTATTAATCATACTTTATATGGCCTATTTTTGTTAGGCGTAGGGCTTTGCGGTACTTTTCGCGTATCGTCGTGATGGTGCTTAACGGTAAGGGAGCAAGTTAATCCCTTAATTCTTTAAGAAGGTTTTAAATAGTTATCTTTCTTTGGATAACTAAAGTAACTTAGGCGTTCCTTAAAAGCTGGCTTTCCATTATTACGTTAATTTACGTCTGAATATTGGTATATTTTGCGTCGATCCTGGAAGCTTCGCGTAATTCCTCCCGGATGTTAACTTTAAGGCGTTTAAGATTTATTTTATATTATTTCTTAAAATCCGTAGCTTATAACTTTTTAAGAGTTTCGGAAGTAGGATTACGTTACTTAATATTAAGGTGAAAGTTTTCTTATTAGATCAAGGCCTGCGTATATTGCTTCTTTCGTTAAACGTTAATTTCCGCAATATATTCCTCGAATAAAGGAAACTTCCGAAAGCTTATAAAGCGATTAACGTTAAGCGCATTTAGGTCGATAAGGTGCCATATACCGCGTGAGAAAGCGTTAAAACGTAAGGAGAGGAACCAGTTAAGGTAGTTGAAGCGATCCTTAAGGATCACATCCTTAAGAATGGGATTATCCGACATATTGGAGGTAATAAGGTTTTTAATCAGTAGAAAAGAAGTTGCGATTAACTTAACCGTAGCTATCTTGCGCAGCTAAAGTACCGGGCTCATAATTGTCACAGTTAGGCTGATCGCAAGAGAAGGTTGCATAAGGTGTGGGAAGTGTAAATTGTCATCGATAATCTAGGCTCTAGAGAGCAATGGCTAGGAAGCTCTATATATAGTGTGGGAGCCCCGGAACAACGTTGTTACGGGGTCTCTACAGCTCCTAGGGGCGCTGATGACTAAGCAAGTGACCCCTATTCTGCGACAGGAGTAATATATCAACCAAAGTATTTACTGCCCATAAATCTATTCACGAACTGTTGTACTCGTAATCAGCTATAATATATTACAGTACTTATCTATGGGGTCTTACAGAGATGTCAGGACTTGTATCCAAAACTCCTCCATAATGACCGCCTGTTAATATTGGGTTTAACGATATTAGCATAGACATATTGATGCCTGAGGCATAAAAATCGGTGATCTTTCAGCTGGGTACTTAAGTTGACGAATACGTACTGTGTGAGCTCCAAGACACGCTAAACCGCCCGTACGGAGAAGCTTGAAAAGTGAGAAAAGAGGAAGCCGATTTTGCATGCGACTATAGCCTCCATAGTTTTGCTGTCGCAGATGGGCTTAGGACTCCGATGCGAAGGAAATGTGCTTCCCTAATTATATTTGTTTCGTCCTTTTCTTGCCCCTACTTTTGCTGAATAACTACGATAAGATAAAAACTTTCCTTTATTCGGGGAAAGATCTTAGGGTACGCAGAAGGCTGGAATAAGCGTTTTATTTTTTCGACGTCTTACCACCGTCATATTATCCCCTTAAGTCCGAAGCAATTTTGGTCATATATTTTAATATGTCGTGTTAGCTAGGGTTGTAAAATATTACGGTTATACCATACCGCAACGCCAGGGGCACAAAAGATTGGCGGAATGATCGTAATTGTGGCAATCATTCTAGTGCTTATAGCTGTATATATACTAGAGCTGTTACGGTAGCCCCGAATCCGTAACATGAAATTAGTTTGCTTCGTTAATGCCTTAACTAAAACTATAACGGCTGGTTTAGTTAACTAATCATTAAACCTAGTTGTAGGTATACCAATACTGCTGCGCTACCAGGGCAAAAGATCGGTAAAATGATCGTAATTAGGGCAATCATTTTGGTACGTACAGTTATATTAAAGCTATTACGGTGGATAAGGCCATAATAGTAGGGTTTATGTTAATAGTTGTATTATAAATATTTAAGCAATATGGTATATATACTAAAGCAACCATAATATTTCTGCCCGGTAGGACTTAGGGAACTAGGATTAGCTTTAAATATATAGTAAAGTGCAAATCGGGGGTACGATAGTTATTAAAAGGTCCTGGATTAATAAATCTGGAAAGGTTCGACAAAATAAGGCAAGGTTAGTTAACTAGTTCATCTTGGATATTTAGCGTATTTATATTATAAAGGTTAATGGCCCG
Organism: Monosporascus ibericus; assembly: GCA_004154915.1. Classification (NCBI taxonomy): domain Eukaryota; kingdom Fungi; phylum Ascomycota; class Sordariomycetes; order Xylariales; genus Monosporascus; species Monosporascus ibericus. Next base: position 21,403 of record QJNU01000496.1, on the reverse strand, counting down.
CCAAAATGTAAGGCCCATATTGTAGCGAGATATTATTAAAACTTTATACTGGATAACTAAAATACGTTTCGATTTTAGGTTAAAATAAGTTCTTTGTAGATTATACTAAACCTATATAAATTTGCCAAAACGTTTATCCTTATAAGGAAAGCTATCGTTATACATAAAAGGGCCGGATTATAGCGAACCAGAATACTTATAAGTGAGCTAATCAGATTAAGTGCTTTTGCCGGCAGAAAAAGTAGGTACTGGCAGAAAAAGTACGTACCGACAGAAAAAGTACGTACCGGCAGAAAAAGTACGTACCGGCAGAAAAAGTACGTACCGGCAGAAAAAGTACGTACCAGCAGAAAAAGTACGTACCGGCAGAAAAAGTACTGGCAGAAAAAGGAGTCTGTATTGGCTAAGTGGTGAGATGGGCTTCTAGCTAAGGACCTCAACCGGGCTAATAGCCTTTCCTAGGCCAGATACCTTCGTAAAATGTGCTACAAGTCGCGTACGTAATCCGAATACTATATATATTCAAGTTAATAAGATAGACGAGGTTAAAAATTGCTTTTAACAAGATTATTCAGTATTGTGATACAGCCGTTTTACCACGGTTTAACTTATTGGTAATCCATGATTGTTTTTTTTTTCCTTTACTTATTCGTTCGTGCCTTTTTACGGGGCGTTTACCTACGTCGTTTATGCATTGCATTACTTTTTTTTATCGCTGTCGGAGCTCCTTATTTAATTGCAGAAGTATATGTCGGTCGGGTTTAAGCTGGGCATGTGGAAGTTTAGCTTTTTATTTACTACCTTATTAATATGAGTGGCTGCGATGCCCAGAGGTCGCCCGGAGGCGAGACGTGGTTGATAATGCGTAAGCTGCGCGCCTTACGGTCGGCGTACTAAAGGAAGAAACGTTACGCGGTTATTTTATTAATTCCTAGCCGTATTCCTTTTGCCGATATTACCTATAGGCGCTTTTAATAAGTATTACCTTTTTTATTTAGGGTAACGCCGGAATAGGACGGGTAAAGGTAAAGGATGGTAAATAATGAAGTTATGTATACGTTCGCCGACCCGGACGCCTAGCCCGATCCGTTTGAAAAGAAGGGGAAGGATTAAGAGGAAAAGGGGCCGGTATGGGATTTTCACGACTTTGATTATACTATAAGATTTACCCCGTACCGCCGCCTTTAGATATTAAATAAGAAAGCGTTTCTTACCATATCTAGCTAGCTTTTTGGCCTCCGCGGCGGCGTAAGGGATATTGCCAGAATAAAGCGTTATTATGCGGAACCCGAACTATAGTAAGATCGTTTTTCCGGGAATGCATTTTGTGTAGCTTTTAGGTAAAGATAACGTACGACGAAACTGGTAACTTTTGCGTTGGAGTAAAGATAAGCTATTATTAGTTTGCGGTATATTAATTCGCTGGTATTCGCTGTTATAATTAATAGGAAACGTAAAATCGGTTAATGTAATTATAAGATTAGAACTTTTTAACTTAAGATTTAAGTAAAAGCGGTTAGATGCTTGCGAAGGTTATTTACGTTATTAGGGCGAAGTTTCGGTTTTAGGTTGGATTAAGGTTTAAGGATGTTATGTGGAAAGCGTTAATGGTAAAAGCCGGGAATAACGGGATATTTCTTGTTTTTATAGCTAATAAAACTTACGAAGAAAAAATATTTATCATTTTGTAAGAAGGTTCGTTATATTGCGTAAACGAAGAACCACCCGCCGCCGCCGCTATTATTTTTCGTCAGCAATAAATTTGAATATTGTTTTAGCTATCCGTATTACTTTATTCCGACGGGTACGTTAGGGCAGGAATTTAATACTTATTACCTAACTTTAGGAGGTTTTTCTTTTTACGGTTTTTCCGTAAGTAAGATTGGCTATACCTTGCAGGAAGTGAATAAAGGTTATTATATTGCGTTTTCTTTTAGCCCGTGGTATTGTAACGTGACTTTCCAAATAAGAAAGTAACCTAATAGGTAATAATAGTACGTACTTTTAGGAATTAACTTATTGAATTTCGGGCAGCATTTTTACTAACTTTTACCTATTAAGTTATTAATAGTTTATAACCGCTACCCGAAACCCAGAAGCATAATGTAATTGGTAAAGATTTTATATATGGTATATATTAGCAAATAATACGACCGACCTTAAACCTTTTATATAAAAAAAACGTATCCTTAAACGTAACTTATTTATTATATTTAACTTCGGGTTTGTTTAGCTTATTTTTATAAGTTGCTACCTTTATTTTTTAGCTTTATATAGTATCGTACCTATAAGGTCCTTTTATTCCGCTTAGGAAATTTTTCCGTAAATTGTTTATAGGTTTTTTGCTAAGATAGTTCCTGTCTTTTTAGTTCCGTAAGAAGGTTATCTTTCTTTGTTGTGAAAGGGATTTTCGTTACCGGTATATGCTTTGCCGAATTACGGCTTTTAGCCGGGTTTCGTCGATTTCGAGTTTTATGTTTGTTTTTTGTATAGGAATCCTAATTGAATTGTAATTAGAAAGTTGTTATCCTGTTTTCCGTTACGTGTTTAAGATATGCGTTTTTAAGTAATTATTTTTCGAATTTTGCAAAGGCGGGTTGCGTAGATCCTTAGTTATTATTTAAAATGTGCGACGATGGTGGGCTGGGAATGGCTTGCCGGCGGGGACGCTTTCGGCTATAGGCTAGTATCTGGAACTTCCGCGTTTGGGAGATATAATTACGTAGGCGAAGATGCTGTGCGAATGTACTGTTAAAAGTCGCGTAAGTAAGAGAGTTGATTTTGTTACGCTTATAGGGGGTAGGCCGGATGCCGTTATCATTTTTTTCCTTATTTTATTCCCTTTTGCTACCTTTGATAGGAGGTTGGTAATTCTTTTCGTTATCCGAATCGTTTCGAGGGTTGCCGTGGTTATTATTATTGCTGGTATTATTGAAAAAAGTTTTATTAAAACCATGCGAAAGACGGCGAACTGCCTTTTTTTTTCGTCTTAACCTTAGTTTCCTATCGGTTAGTTCGACTTTACTTTCGGCCCTTTTATAGGTGGTCGTATTAGGGTACGGCATGCTTTTTCGACGTGAGCTTTGTTTTTTTTGGTGCGGCGAAGAAAGCGGTAAATCATATTATTTAGGTAACGGTACTTTAACTTCGGTTGTAGGATATGAAGCTTTTTATATATTCTGAACTATTACGCCGTATATAGCATCCCTAATTATCGATGTGCGGTTGCTTTTGTATGAGGCATTATTAGCGCGACTAGGTAAATCCGGATCCGTTTAAGGTGCTGACGAGGAAGACGATGGCCGTGCTGGAGACGTTAAAGCCGTAGGACGCTTTATGATATCTAAGAGTGGGGATGTAGTCTTTTGATCTGGTTCCGTTACCCTAGTTGTAAAGGATAGCTTTGCGGTATCGTTATTATTAGTGGTATTAGATGTTTTGTTAGGATTTGCGTTTAGGAAAGTTGTTAGTTACTTTTTTGTCGTATTAAGGGCTGGAAAGTGCTAATACATATTTGGATCGGTAATATTATTAAATTTAACGGATATTCGGTTGGTAGACGGTAATAATTTATGGACCGGCGGAAAAGAAACGTCGGATTGGCTGTCGTCAAAATCGTCGTAGTCTGAATTATTATCGTTTAAGATAAGTATGGTATTATTTTTGAAGGTTCCGGTAACGCTGGATTAAGGATTATATGTTTCGTTTTTCCGTTAAAGGAAAGTTTGGCGCTTAGAGGACCCCTTAAAGGACGCTGTAAAGGCATATCGTTGCGGTTTTGGATTTACTATTTTAAAGCGGTTAAAGAATGTCTGGGTATTAAAGGTGATATATATTATCGTATTGAAAGTGTTATGCAAAAAGGGGGATTTAAAAATAACGGCTTAGGGGGTATTTAGTACGTAAGATAAGCGTTTTACTTGGGTATTTTCGTATATTTAGACGTGCGGATAGCGAAGGACGAAAGAAATATATATATGTGCGAAAGCAAAAGCTTAATATAATACTTGCGGCATTCCCGGGTTCCTTTAGCCTTTTTTTATTAATCTTAAATAGCTTGCGAGAAAATATATTCCGTTTTAAGCGTAATTCCTTATTAGGATGTTCGTATTTTTGTTAATTACGTAATTACCGAGATAGAATGCAATTGGAGCGTAATTTTTTATTAGAACCGGGAAAGTAAAGCCTTAATCCTTTTTCCGGTTTTTCGTACTTTTATTAATTACGTAGTTTTCGAGAAAGACGGAATATAGCGAATAAGGTAACAATTATAAATCTCGCCGTAAATTACGTTTTTTAATTTGCGATATGCGACCTGCGGACTGTCCGAAGATTGGCTGAAGTGGACGATTCGTTGCGACTTCGTATATCGCTTCGCTTTTTTTCCTTATAATAGCAGTTTAGGTATTGCCAAGATTTTACCGGGTTTCCTTTTACGGCTATCGTTTTAGCTTATCGGCTTTCCTAGTAACCTATATTTACTTACTTAATATTGCATGAATTAGATACGAATCGTAAGTGGGCGGGGATGTAAATCCGTTTATAGCATGCTTTAAGGGTTATTAACAGCGCGTAAGAGAGGCCATGTTATCCTGTAATCCTTTTTCCTTTTTTGCCCTTCCTTCGTTCAATATTTCCCGTTGCTCCTGCCGTACGAAGGTTACCCCTTCCCCGGGGCTTAACCTTATTGAATAACTTTGCCATATTTTTATTTACGGTTTATTTTTATTTTCCTTACCCCCTACAGTTTGGGTTCGGTTATTCCGTAAGTGACAGTATATACGAGGTAATTAATAGTTAGTTCAAACCTTTTCGCCAGCCCAACGCCTCCACTTATCTTATTATATTTGCAGTATTATAAGGAAGTACTATAATCGGTCCGACCATAACCAAAAAAGTATCCAGCTTATGTAAAGACGTCCAGTATAGCTATGCTAAGGATAGGTGTATCCGGTATTTCCGCATTAACGGAATTACCTTTTGCGCTTGTGGCATTTTTGTAACTGGCTAGGATAGGAAGATACGAAATTATACCCATAGTTACCGAGGCAGATATGGAGCTTTAGAGGTTATTGTAACGGGCAAAAATTTGAGTTGTTAAAGATCGTTGCGAGCAGGTTTGTATATTATGTAAAAGGCGGTATTATAGTTGATGAAGGTTATCGGGTTAAGGCGAATAAAGCCTAGGCGGAAAGAGTTGCGGACGCGATAATAAGGATAGACGGATGGATTCGGTAGGTAACGGTTGGCATTTTTACCGAATGGATTAGGCGAGATGGGAAAGGTGACGCGCGAGAGAGACGGGGATATGCAAAAACGAAGGAAAAGGGCAGGAAAGGAGGTAGCTAGGGAAAGGCGGAAGAGCGTTTGCCGAAATAAGATTAAAGGTTACGGTCGTAATCGCTGGCGAAAATGAAGAGAAGAAGTTAAGAGTATAAGAAGGGGACGTCGGGAAGAGGGCTATCTATTTATATTACGAGGTGTGGTCTGAAGCGGCGTTATGCCCGATCGGGACTGCCGCCAAACCCGGAGGGGGCAGCAGCGTGTCCGCGATTACGATTTAAAGGAATCGTACTTTTTAAGGTAAGCTTCTTATGCCGTACGGAACTACTGCTTTATCGGATAATTTTCCAGCTTCCGTACGTTTTTAGGTGGTTTAGTTAAATCTCTTCGATAAAAAGAGAACTTTTTTCTTACAGCGAACGTTCTTATTTAAAAGCTGGCGACCTTATATTTGCGGAAGCTGTAGAACCTTTTTTCCTTATGCAAAATTCGTAAGTTATCCTCGTATTGTAAGCTTTTTTTTTACCTTTTTTTTAACCTGTTAATTAGGTAGTTTAATTATTAGGCCGATATAATTAGCGTACGGTGTCCTTTTTATTAGCTTGGATAGCTGTAGGAAATTATTTTAACTTATATTTTTAAGGTTTATTTTATATCTTATAATAATCTCGTCTTAAATAACCTTATCTTTTGATTGCTGTTCGTTCGAAAAGGTATTAACCTTGGTTTTATCTTCGATTTCCATTTCTGAATCGTTTTCTTTTAGGATTATTTCGTTAACTGCTAGTTTTTTAGGTAGCTGTACTTTCGTAACTAGGTTTTTAAGGTTCCTGATTATCTTTTCCGAACGTTATAACGTATCCTTCTTATTGAAGAATTCCGTTTCGTTAAAGACCGCGTTTTTCGTTGCGATTATTTTCCCGAGCTCTGGTATTTATACCCTATATATATTCGTAAAGTTATACCTTACGAGGTACCCGATATATGCTTTAGGGTCCAGCTTTTGTAATTTGTTTAGCTTATGATTCGGGTTTAGCTTTAATGCGTAACATCTATAACCGTAAGCCTTAAAATAAGCTAATTAGGGCGTTTTAAAACCTAATATCCCTTTTTTTCTTTTTTTCTTTTTAGCTAGGTGAATGTATATAACCTTATATAGGGGTTTTTATTTGAAGGCAGCTATTGGGGTCTTATTGTAAAGGTAGGCAGCGTAGCTAACGGGCTTTTTCCATAAATTATGCGGCAGTTTCGACCTAATCCTTATTGCGCGCGCCTTTTTTATTATTACACCTCCCGAACGTTTTACGCTTTTATTTTGAGCGTGCGTATACGAGGCAAAGGGTTCGATTAGGATCCCTTTTAAACGTAGCCATTTAACGGATGAGTTACGGGCGAGTTTCATATTTCTTCGAATAAATTTTACGCTAAGCTTAAAGTAACTCTTGATTTAACCTATATAATTCTTTTAAAATACGTAAGTTTTTGTTTTTTCTTCCTGCTGTTACGTAAAAATATATTGTCGCCTAGTATAAAGCTTTACATAAAATCGTTAGTATCCGTTTATATTTACGGGCTTTTTTCGAAAAGTCTTCTTAATCCAAGCATACCTTTAAAAAAGGAGTTGTTATTCTAAGGTCTAGCTTTCTCCGTAAGGGGATTTCCTTCATCTTCGACAGGGCATACGCCGGGAATTCGGCTATCCTAGGGCTCTTTAATAGCGCTCCACGGCAGTAATTAGGTAGGTGCTTTAGGGGCTTTGGCCCGTAATGGCCTATTCTTAAATGTTATAGCACCCCCGACCTTAGGGCTTAAGCCCTTACTTAACCTGCTGCTTTACCTACCTTTCTGATTACAGGGAAAGCGGCCTTTATACAGCTTTTATCTTCGATTATACGCTAACCTTCCTTTTTTTTTAGAACGTACAGCTTCTCGTAATCATTACGATACCTCACGACTTTAACAAAGGTGTCCCAGTAATAACCTTCCTATTTAAGGCGTTTATACGAAACGATATTGTAATAAAAGCCCTAATAGTAAGCTACTTCCCTTAATATTAGGCCCTTCTTCTTCCTACGTAAATCTTTCACATATATCGTAACATCCCCATATTTTAGGATCGCCACTTTAGTATTACCTGTTAGGACTATATGGCCTTTCGGTACCTTTACGAACCTCTCAAATCGGGTTAGATCGTAAAACATATAAATGGAGCTTCCGGAATCCAAGATAACGCTGTTCTTCAGTAAATACATATCCAGTACGTTAAATACCTTATGTAATATGCTATTTACCGAGCTTATTAGGGTTTTTTTGGTTCCATTCGCTAACCGTTATTACCCTTAGGCCATTATAGATTTAAAATTTTCGAAAGTCTTCTTTTAATCGCTTTGACCTTCTTACGGAGTTTAACGTTAAATGCTATCTTTTTATCGAATTCTTTCTTATTTTTCTCGAAGATCCTTTTATCTGCGAAGGTAACTATTTATTTACAATTCCGTATATTATATCCGTTATTATCACACGTTCGGCAGCCTTTCCTATCTTTTTTCAGCTTACGATCCCTAACTTAAAAGTTAGTTTTTGCCCGTTTGCGAGATAGTTTTAAGGACGAAGCTTTATTAGCAGGCTAATCGCTTTTTATAGCAAAGCTTTTACCTCCGAAAGCCGTAACGTAAGTACCCCTTTTTACGGTCTTAACAGGCAACTTTTTTTTTTTTTACCGTAAGGATATTTTTATTAACGTACGCGCTTCCTTACTAACGGTCCTATAGGATAACTTATTAACTTCGTTTCGAAATATAGCTAGCCATAATTAATTTACGTATTACGCCTTAAGTAACGTTATTATATTAGCAAAATTATCTACTTATTATAAGCCGACTAATTTAAAGATGTTATTTTTTACGACGTTCGCCATAACTATATCCCATTTCTTAAGCCATTCGTAGAAGTTTTTTAAGTTAACGTATTTTTCTTTTTTTAAAACCTTTTTATATTCAGCTTTTGCAAGCTTTACCGCTTTATCTGTATTTGTACCGGTATGTTGCTTTAAGTGTTACAGAAACAGGGGTTCCTGTCTTAAGGAGACCTACCTTTGTGGCCTAGTGCGAACCTGTCACGGCTAAACCCCGGACAGGGAGGACTTGGCTTTTAAGGTGATCTGGTTGATCTAGATGATCTGGGAGCCAGATTATACAGATCACACAGATCCACGACATACTTACTTTTAAAGTTGGGATATATAATAAATCAATCTCCTATATAAATAGCACCTACTTAATTTCGCTCTTTAGCTATTAATTTAAGCTTTTAATTAAAGGTAATTACACCGTTTTTTAATTAAAAAAGAATTTTTAAACCTTTTTAACGAATAAACCTTTAATAAATTATTCCTCGCCTTATTATTACCTGCAAATCAAGACCTTATTTCGGATATTACTTATACTTCCAGGTAAATATATAACAGGTTCGTTACATTTTAATAACTTCTTAATTAATAGCCGACGGATAATTCTAAACCCAATCGGGCATAAGCTTTCCTAAACTTAATAAAGACGATATTATAAAACGACGTTAAGAAAATAAATAATATATCCGATCCCCGTTATAAGTTAATTAAAAATTAATAACCAGATTAAACAATTTACCCCTTATCAAAAAAGTTCTTTAATTAATTAATAATATTATACCTTTTATAATTCGAAATAAAGGAAACCCTTTTTCCTTTTAAACTTAACATCTAACCCCGGTTTTAAAAGATATTATTAAAATTTAAGAAGATTCGAAAAAGGAAGAAAAACCAAAGGTTTATAAACCTTAAGGCCTAAAGAGAAAGGAAAAAAGCTTTCCCTTAAAAAGAAAATGAAGATTTTATTACGTAAAATCCAGGCCCTGGAAAAAAACAGAGAAGAAAAGCCTTAACCCCCCAGAAAAAGGATGGCTTAACTTACCCGAAAAATGGAAAGAAAACCCTAATACCCCCATTATTCGGCCTTAATCAGTAGCGCGAAGCTAGTATCCTACCTTTCAGCTATTACGGAATGCCGGAAATTAAGGGTTATAAATTAATTATCCAAAAGCTTTATAATAAAACTATAAATATAGAAAAATTCCTTATACAAGTTAGAACTTACTTTAAGTTTTACCAAAGCTCCCTAACGGAAAATTATTAAAAGGTAATAATCATTTTCCAGGTATTTATTAAACGAATTTTCTTATGGTTTAAACTTATTATAAAGAATTACTTAAAAAACTACCTTAAAAAATCCTTAAACATTATTAATTATATCTTTAATAATTACCGATACTTCGAAAACTAAATACGAATTATGTTTAAAAATCTAAACAAAAAACAGTACGTAATAAAACAATTATACCTTTTTTATTAAACCAAGTTAACTGTAAAATATACGACAAGATTTAACCGCTTGGCCGTAACTTTTAATTTACCCGAAAACGCGTTATTTTATCCCTTTTACGATAACTTAAAGTTTTAGGTTAAAAATAAGATATATATGGTACCTAAAATAAAATCCTTTAAGGAATATACTAATAAAACAATTATTATTAACCGACATACCTTTAACCGGTACCTCGAAAAAAAAGGAACCAATAAACAAAATAACGATAAGGGCTTTGGTAGCCGAATTAAAAAGGATAAAGGCAAACTTTAAAAGGAAGCAAATACTGTTTCGAAGAAGCTTAAAAAAGATAAGTCCGATATAAAGTGTTTTAATTATAGCAAAAAGGGATATTTTAAAAGCGAATATTGCTTTTTTGCAAAAAGGAACTTTAAAAAAAAAGGGATTCCTTAATTCCCAAAAAAGGTTAAAACGGTTAAATAAAAAACCGATAATAAGGCAGAAAAAAAAAAGAAAAAAAGTTAATTCGACTTCCTTCTAGCCAGAATTCACTATTACCACTATCATTTAATTTAAAGTAACACCCCAAAGTACGAAAATTGCCTTATTTGCTAGGATTTTAAGGTTAAAGCCTGCAAATATTACCTAGGACAAACGGCCTCCAGGATAGCCATAAAGCTAGGATGCCTTTGCTATTTTGATACCTTTCGGTATAAAATGCATAACGAAAATGGTTAATTTCGACCTAACGCTAGTAACCACGGATAGTTATCCCCGGAACTTTGCGAACTCTCTAAATGTACGGTATATACCAAACCTCGAACAAATTAGCATAAGTTATTACATTTTACCGCTTATTATCTTTATAATTATCTCGTTTATTTCAGAGTTAAAAAAAATAATAACTTTTGGCCTGGATAAAACAAAAAAACGCTTACCGAACCAGATAACGAATATAAATGTATAAAAATTCCCCGATAGCCAGAATACCCTAGATTTTGTTACTTACATCCCGAATTAAAACGGAATCAGAAAGCCATATTATAAGGATGCTTATATTATTCCCTAATACTTTGCATCTAATACGAACTTCTAAATGTTGGAACACCTTTTTCGAAGGTTTACATTTCTAACCTTATACCTCGAAGGATGCAAAACCAAAGGACGAACTTAAAGAAGATAGTTACCTTCGAATGCCAGTTCGGCAAAAAGAAATGGTATAAATACATAAATAATTATTGCACCAAGCACGCTGCAAAAAAAGCCCGAAAATGGAAACGCCTTTTTGTAAGCAGATAATATCAATCAAAAAACGCCAAAGGCTTTCGAAACTAAGGCATCGAAAAACCTTAATTTATATGACCTTATGTAAGGCAGCAAAAGGATTACGTAGCCAGATCGAAATTCCCCTTTAATATAAAAATAGCATATTCAAAGTTATAATTAACTTAAAGGTTAAAAGCAACTTTATTTCTCCCGCGGCGGTAAAAAAATATTAAGTTCCTTAAAGATATAAGCTAAAGTTCTACAAGTTACGTATAGTAAATGGAAACTTATCTAAGTATAAGAACGGACGAATTTTACGAAAAACGGAAAAACTTCCCGTTTGGATCTAAGGATACCAAGAACGAATTTCGTTAGATATTGCCGACATTTCGGAACATAATATCATCTTAAGAATACCGTAACTTAAAATTAAAAATCTATATATTAACTGGAAACACTAAATATTTTCCTGGGAAAATAATAAAAAACTACCTAAAAAGGACGAACAAAAAGTTTATTATATTATTAGAAAAGTATAAATGCCAGATTAAGCCGGAATAATACCACTTAAATATCGAAGATTTAAGGAATTATTTAAGGATAAAAAAAACCATAAGTTATTACCATATGGTTAATAGGATTACCGAATACCCATTATGGAAAGATACCATCCTAAATTTTATAAAATTTATAATATAAACCCTAAAAAGTTAAAAACCTTATGGAAAACCATTTAGCTCGATTTAAAAAAAGAATATATTTAACTTTTTATTTCTCTTACCGGATACCCCGTTCTTATAATACCAAAAATTAAAAACGGAAAGCAAAAAATCGACAAAGACGAAAACCTAATTTTTAAAAAAGTTATCGATTATAAACAATTAAACGATATTACGATTAAAAATAAATACCCTTTAACCTTTATAAACATACTAAAAGAAAACGTTAATAAATTTAAGTAATTTACTGCACTTAATCTTAAAAACGGTTATTACAGTATTAAAATAGCCAAAAAAAAAGAATAAAAAATAATATTTAAAACGATATACGGATTTTACGACTACCGAATAATGCCTATAGGACTTACCAATATTCCCGCCAGTTTTTAACGTCTAGTTATAACCACTTTACGAAAATATTTAGATAAGTTTATATTCGTCTACCTCGACGACATTCTCATTTATTCCGAAACTTTGAAGGAACATAAATAGCATATAACTTAAGCACTTTAAACTTTAAACAAGGCAAATATTTAAGTTAACTTAGTAAAAAGCGTATGGCATATATAAAAGCTAGACTTTTTAAGATATATACTTACCCCCGGTTAAATTTAGATTTAACGCTTTAAAATAAAAGCAACTAAGCATTAACTTATTTTTAATAAAATAATTATTACTAATATCCGGCAGATTTTAGGATTTACGGGTTACGTACGAGGTCTAATTAAGGGATATGGAAATATAGTTAAACTATTAACGAAACTTATTACCAAAAAGTACGTCGGTAAAAAGTTTAAGCTTTTAAAAAATGCAAAGAGAATATTCTAAATTTTAAAGGACGTAATTATTAATAAACCTATAATAAGATTACCTAATACAAATAAAAAGAAACGCTTAAAAACGGATATTTCAGATTATGCGTTAAATGCCGTCTTGGAATAATTAAAGGATAACGATAAATAGTACCTAATAACTTATTACTTAAAGGGATTTTAAGATGCAAAACTTAAATACCGAATTTATAATAAAGAATTATTAACAATTATTAACGCTTTTAAGAAGTAAGAACTTTTTTAAACGGAATTAAAAGTTTTCTTTTATATTTATTCGGATTATAAAAACTTTATCTAATTTATGAAGGTATAAGAATTAAATAAACGACATAAGATTTAGATAATTTTCTTATTAAGGTTTAACTTTAAAATATATTACATTAAAGGAAAAGAAAATATTTAGGCGAATATTTTCAGTTATAAAGGCGATTATAATTCCAAGGCTTTTAAACGAAGCATATAGATATTGTAATATAATAAGGATAGCATTATATAATTATGCAAAATCTTAAAAAAATTAACTCTTAAACTTTTAACGAAATTTTAAAGTTTTTATAATACGAAAAAAAAAAAAGAAAAAAGTCTAATAATTAAAAGAATAGTCAAAAGACCAGCTACTATATCATAGCAAGATTTATGTTTTTAGGGATTAATAAAAACAATTCGTAAGGGAATTTTACGAAAACTTATTATATGAATATTAAAGAATTCTGAAAATTACTCGACGGTTACAAATTAAAACTAAAAAGTTTAGCGATAAACTTAATTTTAAAAAGTTTGGTCCGTTTAAGATTAATAAAGTTATTTCCAAAATTAATTACCGACTGTTATTACCTAAGAGAATAAAGATATACCCTGTTTTTTTATATTTCCTTGCTTAAACCAGCATCTAAAAACGTCCCGTTAAAAATAAGTTTAAAATTAGAGAAAAATAATAATAAATACGAAATTAAAAGGATATTGAATTCCAAAATAATTAAAAATAAGATTTAATATTTAGTTAAATATAAAGAATATTTATACGAAGAAAATATTTAGGAACTATTTAACTATTTAACGAATACGATAAACCTAGTTAAGACGTTTTACCGGCAGAATCCTAACCGACCGTTTCCAATATAGCCAAAAATCGCAGGCGACAAAGGTTCCCCGCTTAAATTTAACCTTATAGCGTTTCAATCGGAAAAAAAATAAACACCTTTATTATGGCATCTATCTCGGAAGCAAGCTGCGCCTGCTTTACTTTTACCTGTCGCCGTTTTTCTTTTATTTTTTCCCGTTTTTTTAATTAATCCAACTTTTTTTTAAACATTTTTAACGCTTTTTAAAAAAAAAATCTTGTTAAAAAAGTAACTACCTTAATCCTTTAACAAATTCCCGCGATTTTTCATTTTATTAACTCTTAATTTAATTAACCTCCTTTTTACCACTTTTTATTCCTTTTTTGCAATCTCTTAAAACGTTAAAAAATCGTTTTTAATTTTACCTTATTTCCGTAACAAAGGCTTTTATGTTTATTTATTTTTTAAAGCGAATTTATAACGAAAACGTTATAAGATGGACGCTGCCGACGAACATAACAACTATAACTTACGTACTCGGGTACGTAATAATAATCGGTTTCTTTTAATCGAATATAATTAAAACAAGGAAAAGCTTTAATGTTAAATTTCTCGATTAAATTAGCGTAGATATTACGAGAATTACGTTAATTTAAATAAGGCTTTTTCTTTTCTTTACGAATGCGACTTATTATAATAAAGTTAGCTAGATAAATTTAGGAACTTTTTAATATAACAAAATAGCCAACCTGCAATTCTCATCTTTGGGATAAAGATTTTTGGAAAAGGGAAATAGTATTATAGGAATAGGGGTTCTTATCTTAAGGAGACTTACCTTTATGGCCTAATGCGAACCTATTACGGTTAAACCTCGAATAGGGAGGACTTGGCTTTTAAGGTGATCTGGTTGATCTGGATGATCTGGGAGCCAGATCATACAGATCACACAGATCCACGACATACTCACTTTTGGAATTAGGATATATAATGAATCGGTCTTTTATGTAAATAGTACCTACTTAGTTTCGCTCCTTAGCTATTAATTTAAGCTTTTAACTGGAGGCAATTATACCGTTCTCTAATTAAGGAAAAAGTCTTTAAACCTTTTTAACGAATAAACCTTTAATAAATCATTTCTCGCCCTATTGTTACCTGCAAATCAAGACCTCATTTCGGATACTGCTCATACTTCCAGGTGGATGTATGACAGGTTCGTTATATTAAGCTGTTAATTTATTCGCGTGTCGGTTTATTAGCTTTTAAATAAAGCAAATACGACTTTCCGATAAAGCTGTATATTATCGACCTTACGGCGACAAGGTTCTTTTGTTGCAAATCGTAATGTTATTTTTCGAATTAATGTATTTAAAGAAGATTTTTATATTTCGTTATTACGGTTTCGTCGAGATCGGTCGCTAAGGTTGTACGCCGATTAACGTTTTTAATCGAAGGGTAATCGGGCTTAGCAAGTAGCGTTTTTTTTGATTCGGGATTAAATAACCTGACGATGTTTTCGGGTATGCGATTAAGAAGTTTTTCCTATTACGCATCTTATTCGCCTAACTTTTCGAGTTTCGCTTTTATAACCGATCCTGGGTTGTTGCTTATCGTGATCCGTTTAATTAACTGTTTAGCACTTAATTTGCTAATAGCAGAAAAGGTTTCTAGGAACAAATATGATGAATCTAGAAAACCTTGCAATCCGGGCTCATAACTGTCAAATAGCCTGAGATTACGCAAATTAAGTATCCTCGTTGCAGCTTCATTCGTATATTGGTTCTGATGATAATAACAGCTAACTGTCTTTCGTTAGGGCAGAAGGGAATTAATCTCCCATACAAATTAGCTGCTACCCCTGTGTCCTCCACCCATTAGCGCGACACACGGACCGATTCCTTCCGACCTACAACCACTGTATCCGACAAACACAACCGGTCAGCAGGTCTTCGACGGGGTCAAAATGCGGGTTGTTTTTAATTATCAACAAACAATTATCAATGGCCACCGACTACGGGCTGAGACGTAGGCAAACGATGACGCATCGCTGGTCATATACGGCGCCGGTACTAAAACAAAGTTAAAATAAATACCTAATACTCCCAGGGTGGACTGACCTGTGGCGGCAAAATCATCCATTATAGCAAATACTAGTACCTAAATACTATTTTTCTTTATTCTTTGTTATTTTTACTGTATTATTATAGTAATCGATTCGAAGTGAATTATACCCGATTTGCTTATTGCTTGTTATAGTGTTTCGGATAGCCAAGGGGCGCTTTAACCAAATGGCAAACAATGGGGGATCCAAAGGAAAAAGAATCTCAAGGTATCTCGGGCGCGCTTATATACGTTTCTGCGAGCCGCTTACTAGCCCCGCCAAGAGGTCGAGGAGATATCCTGCTTGTGGCACCACAACTAGTGGGCTATTGTAAGAAATGGAGGTGCGACAGCAAGTGAGGCTACTCTAGTAGGAATTGTATGGGAAAACTAATGGGGGAGACTCGAGGTGTGTCGCAGAAGTAGTATTGATGATTCTTATGAAGCTACAGAAAACCCAACAACAGCTGGGGGAATTCAGGGCTATATATACACGAAAAAACGGCTTATTAAGCCTTTTCCCCTTCAGCTAATACTGGACTAGCAGGGTATTAAAGGGGTAGACCCATTTTTGTAGGGCTGTTGCCTCGTATTCCTAGAGCTATGCAGCTGCAAGGTTGGTAGAAATGTTGGCTGCCTCATCACACGTACATACCTCTTTGGGAAGCATGCGGGCATTGACGGAAACGGCTGGGAAAGAGACCGGAGGAAGAAATGGGACAATGATGAATCTCAAATAAGGAGCAGAACTAACTAAGTACCGATAACGGACAGCTGCTGAACCAATTGCTTTGACCGCTCGTGTGGTGGTGCATAATCTGACGCCCATCACATCATTCCTCTCCACGAGTAGTCAGCACCCAATGAAACATTGTCTTCATTCGCTGCACCTTGCTTCCACGGTGGCCCATCCTCGCTCGTTGGGGTTTGTACGGGTATAGTCCTCGCAACTCTGCCAAGATGGCCAGCGTACTAGACACGATAAAGCTTTCTGTACTCGACATTATACCACTTCCCGGCAGCAGCAAGACGCCTTCGTTGTAGCCACGGGCGAGTGGTTTCTCCCAGCCCATATCATAGTAGATGGCTTCTATGCTATCATTTGTACACTTCTCCCCACTACCGAGCCTGACCAGAGTGTATCGCAGTGGGCCATCCTCCGCCGGGTGGACCTGCCACTGCAAGACGCGTGACTTGATGCTACCCGCATCAGATGATATGTCCATTGTGAAGTACGGATGATGAATTAATTCACTGCCACGGGGCGTTGGATTGATGGGGAATGAAATCTCAGTCGTGACTATTCGCCCCTGCGAGAGTATAGTACAAGGTCTAGGTTTACCGTCGGCCTCTGGTGGCACGATGGTGCTAGGATAGCTCCAGTCAGCCCGAATAAAAAAAATAAAAAAAAATAAAAAAAAAGAGACATATTGCCATATATACTGAAGATGGGCTTCTTACGCTTCTACTCTGGGTGTGATGTTTCCCAGTTCCCTCTTGTCAACGCATATTGTCACACTGCCGTCCTCGGCTCGACTCGTTTCCGCCAAGTAGGCCACCTGGTGGTCGAGAGTATCGCCACGGGGCTTCACCATTGAGCTGAGATTCATGACATATTCTGTGGAGCCAAGCAGCGAGTTGCCGACAGCCTCATGATACAAAAGGCCGGCATCATACAACTGCAGGTGGGTTGTTAGGTTATCATGGCGAGGAACGTATAAAGCGCGTGTGAGATGAGCTGGAAGTGGGGCAGGTCGTCGCCCGAGTTGGTGATCGAACCATTCGGCCGTCTGCTGGCTACTGGGCACGGAAGAAGGCGTAGGAGCCCAGATGCATATACCGAAAGACATGACTTTTTTTCTTCTTCGCAGTTATCGCCGCAGATGGAGAGTTTATGGTTATAAAGATCAAAATATGGCTTTTTCGAGTAGACTTATTTCGACCCTATTCGACTATCGCAAATTACTAGTAGTCTCCGTCCGTCCGTCAGGCTCTTTTTACAACTAACTTATCCTTTCCATTTTCCGAAGCCCAACCGCGTCCTTACAGCGAAATCATCTCGTCACGTCACTGTCACTTGGCAGGGTGTGGAACATAATTCAAAGCACCGGGGGAGTGCGGAATATCCTGGAATAGAAGGTCCGCAATTGTATTGGCCGTCGGATCAGCTCGCCCAACTGATTACTGTCAGGGCGGTCGGCAAACTAACTTCTTCTGTCAATCCGTGTCAGCCCTGGATAAGAACCGGTATAGGGGTGTGAAGGGAGGGTGTTAAGGGGGTCGGCAATCTAGCCACTTATGGACTAGCGCAATCCCCTACAAACAGCTGCTTGGTAAGAAACCGTAGAAGTTGTGTTATCATGCGACGGGTTCTAGCAGACGTACTTGACGGAGTTTATTGTCGGAATTATGGACTGTTGCACTGTAGATTCGCTAATCAAATTAACGATCAAACGGAGCTGCTCATTTGAAGCCTAGTAGTAGGATCCATCTCCGCTTGCCGGACTAAAGCACATGACTTATAAGCAAAGAGACACGCACGTTACAGTAGGGAGAAGTGAGGGCATCGTAAATTCTTTTTTGGTTTTTGCTTCTCCCATAATTCATTTCTTCGGCAAAGATCGTTAACGTGAGAATCGCCGAGACACAGCGATCTTCAGAGCCCGAAAGCGCGAATCCCCTTCAGCTACTTGGTGACATAATGGGTGTCGAGGAGAAATCCGTCTTGTCTTCATTGACTAGGCGTGTTGTTGTCATGGGGATCACCTATTCATTAGGCGGATTCATCTATGGTTATGATACAGGTGAATTCAAGAACGAACTCCGCGGGGGGACTCACGAGAAGCAGGATGCTTACACGAGTCCTAGGTCAAATATCGGGTTTCCTGGAGATGGAGAACTTCAAGTCCACATTCGGTACCCTCGATAATGAGCGGGGCACATATTACTTTACAACAACCCAATCCGGCTTAATCGTTGGACTGGTGAGGGACTCCTCCGTGACACACTCCTCCGTGACACACTCCTCCTCCGCACACCCCGCCCACTGATTGGTTTGTGCGTAGTTGAGCATTGGTAACCTTATTGGATCCTTGGCGGCGGGGCCACTGGCAGATCGCGTGGGGCGTAGGATACCGACGTGGCTGGCATGCTTAAGTTATGCGGTCGGTGCCGTTGTGCAGATATCTGCTCAAAGACATTGGTACCAAATTGCCTTGGGCCGCGGAATCGGTGGCATAGGCGTGGGGGGTCTGTCGGTTCTCGCGCCCTTGGCTTCCAGCGAAAGTTCGCCTACGAATGTGCGCGGACTAATTGTGTCGTAAGTAACCCTGGGTGCTGTGCCGCAGCCTATGCAGCAGAACACACCCCCTCGCTAATGGGTAGTGCTAGATGTTACCAAATGTCGATCACCTTGGGCATCTGCCTGGCGTCACTCATTAACCTCGGAACGGAACAGATTGATTCCACGGCATCCTGGCGTGTAGTGATTGGTCTCGACTTCTTGTGGGTTTTGCTACTCACGGTGGGATTGATTTTCGTACCAGAGAGTCCCAAGTACGCATTTAGGAACGGAAAGCCCGAGCAAGCCAAGAGCATCATGGCCACGCTACTCGGGGTGGACCAGAACCACCCTGGCGTGGTACAGGAATTAAAAGAGATGGAAGCCAACTTGAAAGCCGAGCAGTCGCAAGAGTCGGCGGCGCCGTGGTGGGAGGCTTTTCGGAGCAGAGAAGTCCGTCGTCGCACCCTGCTCGCGACCGGTATCCTCTCGTTTCAACAGCTCACCGGTGCCAATTTCTTCTTCTACTATGGAACCACCGTGTTTGATTCAACCGGGATTAAGAACAGCTACATCACCCAGGCCATTCTCGGAGTGGTGAACGTAGTGTGCACCGTCCCCGGACTATACTTTGCACAGAAATACAGTCGCCGGCTCTGTCTTGTACTTGGCGCCTTGTGGATGGCATTCTTCTTCATCATCTATTCTACAGTGGGTCAGTTCGCACTGGACCGGCAGGATCCGCAGCGGACACCAGGTGCCGGAGCCGCCCTTATCGCATTTACGGCTCTGTTCATTGCGGGCTTCGCCAGCACCTGGGGTCCGCTGTCGTGGGGTGAAGCTGCGCTGGTGTGTCCGGCTCGGTGTCGGGCGACAAGCGCATCCACCGCCACGGCCGTCTACTGGATGTGGAGTTTCCTGCTCGCCTACTTCACTCCGGCCATCACAGCCCGGATTGACTACCTTTACGGTTATGTGTTCAGTGCGTGTTGCCTCGCCATGTCACTCATGGCCCACTTAACGCTCATTGAGTCACAGGTACGTACCATGTACCATCCGCTGAGTCAGCTTCTGCTGCTTTTCCGCCATTGACTAATCGCCTGGCTCTCTGCTAGGGACGAACCTTGGAAGAGATCGATACGCTATACAGAGAGCGGTACGGGGAAAGTGAACTCGGCTCGCTAGGCTAGCATTTCTGTCACGTGAACACACCTGTCCTTGGTACCCATAAGTACACAGTGTATAGCGCTAGTCCCACTGAGAACTCAACTACAATCAACTACATAAAGAGACATCCTCATCAGAAGGACTTCCACAATTTCCATCTGGTCGGCGTAGGTTTAGGGCCAAACTGTCACAGCCCACACTAGCCTAATATGGCTTGATGTGTAAAATATGGGCACTCGGACCACCCCTAGGCGTCCCTACTGTATTGTAAAAGGTAATGAATATAGGGCGCCAGGAAGCCTCTGTATACTGCAGGAGCACAGTAGACAAGTGCTAATAGCACAGTGATCACGTGACCACCCAGTCTGCCACAACTCTCTTCTTGTTGTTGTTGTAGTATTTAACGCCGGGGCGACCAAAGTGTCCTGTGAAGGATACGCAGTGGTCCGCTAGCCTCCCTTAGGGCATATGGGCGTGCTAGGCTAGGTACTTTTTTTACGTACATACATAGTAGCATGGACAACCTATCTAACAAATCATAGCTGTAACCTATCCGGGAGTTCGCAAATAGTGTACACTACTACTACATCTCCCCTGTCGGTCCACAAGCTGTACTATTCGCGTATGTGTTCTACGGCCGGTTGTGGATAGCATACACCCCTTCCTTACGTAATACCCTTGGTAGTTCGCTCAGTACTATCCTCCTCCCTGCTAGGGTAACCACCCGTCATAGCTAGAATCAAATCCGGTACCCGCCGACCCCGCCGAGTGTACCGTTCGTAGCCGACGATTTGAACGGGTCGCACATTTCTGCCCCCCTACCGCCAGCTTACATAAGTGCCAAGTCGTCCCCAACCAATATGTTGAATACTGGAGTGCGACTTAACTACAGGAGGAGCCTTTTAACCACTTCCCCAGGTGGTGCCACAACTCTGTTATGGGACGCATGGAGTGGCCTCACCGCCACCCTCCTGCGCCGTGACACAAACCGTAAATGCCTTGTCAGATATCCAAATCCAGGCATACATAATCCTACCCCACTCTTACCTCGGATAGTTAAGTCGTATAACGTAACAGTCTTCTAAGTACAGATACATCTTTAGGTATAGTATCCACTAATTTTAGAACTTCTGATACAGATATATATATCGAGAAAAGTACGCGGGGAGCTGATCTGACTATTTCTAGTAGGTGGTAAGTTAAAAAAGTGAGGGCTAACGTGTGCAACGACCGCTAAGTTCGGCGGGCGCTGCCTACCTGATCCGGCGGCATTTGCACATGGATTCACATATCAGCAGGTCTTATACGCGAAAGCTTCACTCCAAATTACTAAAAA
>QJNU01000495.1:0-57250 GCA_004154915.1 Monosporascus ibericus | reverse complement strand
TTGGGCCCCCCCCCCCCCCCCCCTCGCACACTCGGCCATCCAAGCTGGGCTGTTTTCGTTATGTCCCTATAATTAGTCCACTAACAGTTGTTTCTAGTGAAGCACCAGCCACCGGTGCAACGCAAGATGACGATGAGAGCGAAGACGATGAGGATGGCGGCGCACCAACATTGGTCATACCACTAACCGACGAAGACAGGATGTTGATGATGACTGAAGGCGTCTCATCCACGGTCTCCTTGCTTGCCCACCGGTTAATGGGCGAATACTACCAGCACCTTGAAGAACATGAAAGCGTTGTTGAACTCATGCGCAAGGCAATGAGCATTATGGTTGCTGAAACAGAGAAAACTGGCAAGGTGTTTGCGAACACCAACCAAGCCTTCCTGATTTACCTGGGCACGGCTTTAGTTTTCTACCAGTCACCAAGAAACCACGGAGAAGCGAAGTTCCTCTTCGATAAAGTTCTCGAATTTGACCCTACCTCGACTGCAGCGATGATCGGAGTTGGTTTGATATACGAGGAGGAAGAAGAATACGATCAAGCCATTGACTTCCTTGAGCGTGCGCTTAAGGGCGACACTGGTAATCTCCGAGTCCGCGCTGAAGTTGCGTGGCTGTACGCCCTGAAAGGCGATTATACGCGTGGCAAGTCGGAACTGGAGTCTGTCCTCGAGTCTGCAAGGCACCAGTCTGTGTCGAAAGAACTCTTGGCTCAAACACGGTACCGCTTAGGTCGGTGCGTCTGGAATCTTGATCCCTCGAAATCGGCACGAAAAAGTCGCAACGGAGCCTATGCGTGCTATTTAGATGCATTAAAGAGCGATTACAGCTATGCACCAGCCTATACCAGCCTTGGTATCTACTATGCGGATTACGCGAAGGACAAGAAGCGAGCGCGGAAATGCTTCCTTCAGGCCGTAGAACTGTCATCTTCCGAGATCGAGTCGGCTGAACGACTTGCTAGGTCCTTTGCGGACGACGGCGACTGGGACCGTGTGGAACTTGTCGCTCAGCGGGTTGTAGACTCCGGCAAGGTCAGGCCACCTCCCGGATCCAAAAAGAAGGGGATCAGCTGGCCGTTGTCCGCTCTTGGTGTTGCGGAGCTAAATAAACAAGATTACAATAAAGCCATTGTGTCTTTCCAACACGCCTTACGCATCAGTCCGGACGATTACCACTCGTGGGTCGGACTCGGGGAAGCCTATCACAATTCCGGACGGTATATCGCAGCGACTAAGGCAATCCAAAATGCTCAGAAGCTCGAGGAAAGTGTTGACGGTAGCGCTCTTGGGGATACTTGGTTCACGAAGTACATGCTTGCTAACGTCAAACGTGAGATCGGCGAGTATGATGAGTCTATTTCCCTGTACCGGGAAGTCATTAAAGGGCGGCAGAATGAAGAAGGTGTTGTCGTTGCCATGTTGCAAACCTTAGTCGAGAATTCCCTCGACTGTATTGAGAAGGGCCTGTTCGGCAAGGCAATTGAACTTGCCAGCGACACGATTGCGTCCGCACTCTCCGCTCCGACTAACGTGGCTCATAATTTCAACTTCTGGAAAGCTGTCGGTGACGCTTGCTCCGTATTCTCTTTCATCCAAAGTCGGCTGGCTGATTTCCCAACCGAAAAAGTCCGCAAACTAATCCAACTTGGAGAGGATGCAGAAGATACATATGCCACTCTCCAGGACGTCGACCGTGTTAACAATACTGTGGTTTTCGCGGAGGGCATCTTCCCCGAAGACGAGCAACTTGGCGTTGATCTCACGCGAAGCTTGCATGCCACCATCTTGGCTCACAAGCGTGCGATCCATGTCTCTGCCCACGACATTCATGCCCAAGCCATTGCCTATTATAACCTGGGCTGGGCCGAGAACCGAGCGCATCTTTGTTTACCGGCGCGGATCCGTTCTCGTTACACTCGATACCAGAAAGCCGCAGTTCGTTGTTTCAAGCGTGCAATAGAGCTTGAAGCTGGCCATCCGGACTTCTGGAACTCTCTCGGTGTTGTCACTTCTGAGATCAACCCGTCCGTCGCCCAGCACGCTTTCGTACGTAGCCTGTATCTTAATGAGAGAAGCCCACATGCTTGGACCAATCTCGGAGTGTTAGCTCTTCTTCAGGACGACATACAGCTTGCAAATGAGGCGTTCACGCGGGCACAGTCTAATGACCCTGACTACGCTCACGCTTGGCTTGGTCAAGGCTTCGTAGCTCTCTTGTACGGTGACGCCAAGGAAGCTCGCGGGTTATTCACTCACGCTATGGACATAGCGGAAACTTCGT
Source organism: Monosporascus ibericus (assembly GCA_004154915.1). NCBI lineage: Eukaryota > Fungi > Ascomycota > Sordariomycetes > Xylariales > Monosporascus > Monosporascus ibericus. The sequence goes on along the minus strand of QJNU01000495.1, from coordinate 54,964 downwards.
CCTTGCTAACAAGGCGTCAGTACTCGGTGTCTCTATTCGATCACGTTCTTACCAATCCATCGAATCTGAATGTGACATCTCTGATTCACCCCCTCTTTGCTCTCATCCAGTTACAGGGTCTCAATCCTCAGGACCTGGCGTACCGGCACCTCTCCACCTTGTTCCAGGAAAGAACGGACGACAGTCTACGTGCCGTGGCTACGCTCGAGAAAACATGCGAGCTATTAGAGGCGGATTACGAAGCTACCGAATCCCCTCAGGCCTTAGGACGTTTCACTCTTGCCAAAGCAGATCTTGCAAGGTTGTACCTTGCAGCTGAACAGTTCGTCGAGGCGGCGGAAAGCGCTAAGACCGCTTTGGAACTGAGCAGCGACTCGTCTACGAACGAGCTCAATGCTGAACAGCGCAGAAAGACGCGCCTTTCCGCGCATCTAACCGTCGGCCTTGCAGAATATTTCGTCGGTGAAGCTGACGGTGCGGTCGAATACTTGGAGGCAGCGCTTGAGGAGTCGGACGGCAATCCCGACACCGTCTGCGTTTTGGCACAGATTCTTTGGGCAACTGGTACGGACGATGCGCGTGGAAAGGCAAGAACAATACTCTTTGAAGTTATCGAAAGAGACCCAACCCACGTCCAGTCCGTCCTCCTGCTCGGGGTGATAGCACTACTCGACGACGACGACGAGTCGCTAGAAGCTGTCATATCGGAGTTGCATATTCTTCGCACTGGGGAAAAACCAAGCGATGCAGACCACGCTCGCATCGGCGAGGTACTACGTGCTGTCGCCGCCTCTTCGAAGGACAACGCGGAAGATGCTGTTCTGAACCAGGTGCAGAATGATATTATGCTCTACCCACATCTGCCACATGGCTGGTCTAGGCTTGCAGAAATCAACGGCGATGAGTATTCAGCAGAGATGGCCTTGAACGTTGCTCTCAAGGCTATCCCGCCCAGAGGTGACCTTGATGCGACTGATGTCGCTGAGGCCTATGCGGGGACAACTAGAGTGGCAGACGCTCAAAAGTCGATCCTACTTGCGCCTTGGGCCAGCAGTGGCTGGGAGTCCCTTGGTTATGCTGCCGCCGCTTGAATACGTTGAAGTGTTCTGTTGTATTGATGCTAGTTGCAGCCTCCTGGCATTGCACTGCGGCTGGGGACCTTCTCCATTACGTCAGTATGTATTTCATCGCCTGTTACTTTCTTCTTTCTGCTGTTATGATGATACTTGTCACCAAAAATATGTTTCAAGACGGGACTGAGATCTTCATTGATGGATAAAACCGTAATCTGATGCAGCGAATTCCCTCCTAACTTGTTTCTGGCATTATATTGGATCTCGAGCTAACTCAAACACTTAGGCGTTGCGATCCCGGTTTGATCAGGGGGTAGTGTTCAAAGCCCATGTGCATCATATTAGACGGAACATGGAGATCATCCGGCTTCAAAGATCGCATGACACAGCATGGATAAAGGAGGCATATGTTAATGGATTTGTGGAGGTGCTTACATTAAGGGAAAGGGAAAGGGGGTTTCAGATGATGCCTACATGGTAGAAGACGGCTGATGAGAAATGATCCAACTTCAACTGGGATCAACCACCCTCTCTACCTTACAAATTTCCCGGCTTATTTTTGCATTGCTTGAGCCCCTAGAGCGTAACCTGCTATGCGACCACGATCGATACCTGCCAGCCTTGTCTAAGCTCCCTCTTGCCATACTGCTGGGATTGACATTGACTCGTTAAGGTAATACAAACTGAGATCATGGGCCGATCGTCGCCTCTTGACTCGTGCCAACTTCTGAGCGGACTTCATCTTTCAGGACAGTTTGAGAGAGATATTCCCCCGTTTCTGACGGTTTGCGTTTGGCAATGAAGTTGTAACTTGCAAGGTGAACGGGCGAGACGTACGCAGAGAGTCCCGTTCTTCTTCATAAATGACTTGTTGTCACACTTGCCACTATGGATCAAGTGCACAGCTCTCAATATGGCTATATTAACCATATAGAAGCTGTGAAACAGTAATCCAACTTACGGTGTGGCGATCCTGGGCCACTGATATAGGGCTCGGGAAAGTATCAATGTTCTTCCGGGTGAGCCCTAAAGCTTCCAAGGAGGACCCCATTTCCGTAACATTTACGTAACTGGTGCGATGCAACGTTGGGGGTGAGGGGGTTATGTTCGGACAGCCTCATATTTTGACACGCATAGTTCATTCCCTATGGTAGACACTGCAAATAGGGAAAGGCACTACTCGGAGCGAGCAAGAACGGCTGTTTGAATAGATCGAAAAGGGGGTCTAGATATGAGTGGCTGGAGCCAGCCGGTCAAAGTCGTTGCATAGCCTGTTAGTAACCCTTGATATGTAATTACAGCAATCCTCTGCGCCGCTTAGGAATTCCTCGGAGTCTTTGCTTAGCTACGAATGATAAGATCTCGCTTGGTAAACAGGAGAGCGACTCGTCAGCCCCTGTTCCAAGGTCTCAGGAATGGGGGTCTAGAACGAAAGTTATCCGCTTCCTTGGGGATGGATGCATGTATAATTACCGGGGACTCGGGAGCCAGGGGTATCACATGGTGAATTCCATTGAGCTCGGATAGCAACTTCAACACGCACAAGCAAACGTGAGGAGCTGTCAGGTCGCGCGAGTCAGGTAAACCCTGTTAGGAATAATGGAGTGGGTCGGCTTCGGAGAGGACATGCTTCTTACATGCCTGTATCAAGCACCGGCCGAGACCAAGGAGTTTACTCATGCTGTCGCCCTTCCTGCTAGCAACAACAATATAGAGCCACTTAAGGGACGTGATGCGACTAGAGAGGCGGCTGGCGACTTGGATTGAACTTGTAGCTTCTCCCAAGCCGCTCTCTGTATTATCTATATTGTTCTTGGAAGAAGGCCCTATGACTTGGAGTGTATAGTCAAGGAGGACCTCCTAAAGAGTCAGATAGGTGAAGCCGCGCGGGACCAGGAGAAGTTGTGGGGAACCCCTTTCTAGGTCCCAGCGATCCACTCGCGAGGAGGCTACACTCGTATGTAGCCGCCCCCTATTAACTAAAGGAGAGGCAAGCCCTTACTGTTTGTCTTGTCTATTACCTGTACAGCAGATTGCCTGCTAGGCTCTCTCTCCTATTTACTTATCGTAAGAGGGCTCGTTCGATAAATGTCACGTAAGGCGCCAAGTCGTAAATTGGCGAGGGATTACTATTAGCAGTATATAACCCTAGCATATAGAATTTGTATGCGGTTCAGGTATCCATTTCCTGATCTTCACTGGCCAGCGAATAGGTAACACCTTTGTTATGCCTCTTATCGTCGACCCGTTACATTACTTAACCAAATCCCTACAGAATGGAAGTGTTTAGGCCTAATACTTTATTCGCCCATCTGCGACTTGGCACCTTAAATAAGATTTGTCGGACAGCCGCTCTTCGGCTGTGTATCTTTCTCCCCCTGGTACCATCGGGGTTTTAAAGAGGAAAACTGACCATTCGTCGCGGGGTTTCTGCCGGTTTGAGACAGGGGGCTTTCTGTACATCCGTTTGTCTATGTCGTCATATCATTGCTTTTGTTGCACTGAGAAGCAGCTGGGCGCAGCCGTTGGATGTCTCGGTTCCCAACCATCCTGTTTATCATTTGATGGAAAACTCCAACATCTCGTGCAACGCACTACTGCTAGATGGACCCAAGAACAGCCTCCCCTATTCAACTCAGCACCCCTCAAAGAACCTCAATATTCCAAACATGTTGCGGCGTTACCTACTTCGCCATAGCAGCCGAGTGGGCTTCCGTCCTGCCTTCTTCACCTCAGAGGCCCCTGGCTGTGGCCGCCAAGCCCACCTCAACAGCCGTTTGGTATTACGCCACCGAAAGCCGCCTACCACGACGCTTCGCGCGTTCGCGATTTCGGTGGGCGCACTTTCCCTGGCCCTCTCCAACCCGTTGGAACAGGACCCGCCTCTTCAACGCGATTTCCGCCGACTAGTCGAAGAGGCAACCACCGCTGAGAGGAGGGTTACCGTCGCGGCCGCGCGGCAGGTGGCTTTCGAGATGGAGCTACTGGAGCTGGCGTACTACTTTGACGGCCCCGTAGTCGACACCGGGGAGTCTCTAGGAGACATCGTCGTGTCGCATGGGGTGTACATACCTGCCGCCGACTCGCGTTTATACACCGTCGTGCCTGCGGACGACAGCAAATTGCCAGTCGCTGCCGTCTCCGTGAACCGCCGCCTGCAGTCCGCACCGACGCCGAGCGACGAAGGCAAGCTTACTGCGATGATTATGGCGGGAATCGTTGTCCGGGTGGTCAAGCGTATTGGGGGTTGGAATGATCCGAGATTTGACCGTGTCTGGTCCGCGTGAGCGCTACCAACGTCTCGACCTACTTATACATTGACGAGCCGGCCGGTGACATTAGGGCCGAAAAGCTACGCCGCTCCGAATCCTCCACATAGGTGTTGTCGTAGCCGGAGTCGGGTTGAGTAGACGCGGTTGGCGATATGGTTTGGTATATTTGCGGCTTCTGCCTCCTATAGGAGGTGCAGCGAAGCGAAGGGAAGGTCTCAAGCTTTCAAGCTATGAGAATACGATATCTACGTGTCGCTGGTTTGCTGAGGGCATATAAGATTTCAAGGGAATGGAGGATGTGCTTTTTACATTCTGATATTGTTTATTGGAAATAGCTGCTGGTCTCGTGGCCACCTCATAGGTTTGTGTGAGTTTGCATCTTAAAGTAGAAGGTTGCTCCTGGGTGATATAGTAATCAGAAAATTACACAATTGTTACACTTACCAGCGCCCATAACCATAGTTCAGTGCTTTGGCCTACGTACAATCGACAGCCACACCTTTCCTTCTAATTATCATCCGTGCGCTTGGAGCTGTTAATGTTTAAGCGTGCATTATACTCTTTTTCTTAACTTTTGGCACTTTTGGTAACCCTGCCACTAGTTAAATCAAAAACACCAAGGCCAAAATCTCGTAATCGCTGGCTCGTTTCCTTATAGGAATAGCTAACAATCGACGAAATGGAAATCCTTATTACACCACAATAACCCATTAAGGAAGCTGACGATACGGCTTAATATACTTAGCAACCTAAGCCACTTATACCTTCAAATCTCGCATAATCATAGCGGAACAAAAAAAAAAAGCCTGCTAATATCCAGGCTTTTCCGTTAATAAACCATATTAACGGAAAGGCCGCTAATAAACCCCAACCCGATATTGTAATTTCGGTAATTACCTCCCAACTTGATAAAATGAAACGTTAAGTATAGGTTAAAAAGCAGGTTATCGGAAACCTAATAGAATGCTTAAATTCGTTCGTTGGGTATTATAACGGTAATCATTAAGCTAATTATAAAGCGTAAACAAAATTTATTATTAAAATGTTCGTTAGCCACCTTAATACGGCAGTCTTTTCGACCTTTAACGGCGCGTTATATGCTTTTATTCGGTTATTAAGCTCGTAATCAACCAATTCGGAAGAAAAAGCCGCATATTAATCGTCCAAACAAGTTTTATAAATTAACGTCGCTAAATCGGGACTTAATTCGAACCCAAACGGCAGTGTAAAAATCGTTAAAATATTTATCGCTAAAACTGGTTTTACTATATCTTAAGTTTTTATTAAAAAAATAATAAGATTTTAATTCGCTTAAGCGAAAAACGGCGGGTCCATAAAAAGTAACCTTTTACTTTAAAAGTTATTATTTACAGAAAATTCGAGAATTTAGGATTATAATTACCAAATATCCTAAGTATTTCGGTTACGAATATAAGCTGGTTTATTAAATTAACTAGCAAATAAATCCGGGATAAATTTTTTAAACCGGAAGCGAAATAACGCCTAGGTAGAATTACGAATGCCGACGACATTCAGGTGCCGGAATAATAGTATATTTATGCGGCGCCGAATATATCATATACCTTCCTAAACTATATCAACCCGGAACGCGTTATTAATACGTAAAACGTTATATATGATAAAGTTTACGCATAAACTAAGTAACGGCCCGTAAACTACAAACCGTTAAAATACGGGCTAAACCCTGCTACCGGCCGTAAAACATAAATAATATCTTTCCTAATTCCGGTTAAATCTTTTAAACTTTTTGATATTAATAACTAATCCAGGCCGATAATAAAAAAGCCGGTAATTAAGTTACATAACCTAAAATGCTAAGGGTATTATTTTAAGGAACAGTATTAACGGATAACTTAATATAATAATTATGGGAATAAATTAAATTAACACCCGGAAAGCGAATATATCCGGCCCCCTAGATGTACGAATTACCGGGACCCTTTTCCGGCGGGACACGAAAACTATATAGCTACCCCTAAACGGGTTAAAAGGTAACTAATACGGCTTACAAAAAATAAACTTAAAAACGTCCGGAAAACGGGGGCTAAAAGGTATAAAAAAAAAAATATTCGGTCGGAGCCGGAACCGGCCCCAAAGGATAAGAAATTATCTTAACCCTCGGCAAAAGGGCCTAATAAACCACAACCAAGCCAGGTAACTAATAATAAAAAAAAAACCCGAAGCAAAACGGTTTTTATAAAATCCAGGCTTACTTATACGCCCTTAAATACGGGCAGTTTAGAATTAAAGGCTACTACGGCATCCGGGATAACGGACTAGGAAGGCGACGTCGAAATATCCATTATAATAACATCGGAAAACAGCTTACCTTGCCTTAAAACACGGAATATAACGATAACAAACGTTAATCAAAAATACAGCTTACGTATATACCCGGCCGCAAAAGATAAAATCTTAAATACTAACTTTAACTATTTCGTATAACGTTTAAAAATGAATAAGGTAAAAGGCGCAATAAACGCCGTACGGATAATGGCATATTTTTAAAGCTACGCGATCTACGCGTAACCTGGTATAACATACGTAATGCCTTAACGCTATATATCACCCTATTAAAGCTTTACTAAGTTTGGGGTATAAATATGATCCAAGTTTAAAAGCCCTAAATAAAGGACGATACAAAAACGTAAAACCACCCGGGATTTAATTCATATACGCTGGTAGACAGCTAAATAAAGGAGAAGAAGCGGTTTAAAGTAATAACCTACGTAAGGAAAAGGTGCTACCTAACGGTACAACAGCAACGGCCGGTTTATTTACGGGACCTACTATGGCTAAATATAAATAAATTCTTTATGCTTAACGCATATCGCAAGCCACGTACGAACGATACGATCGATTACGTTACCAGCCTGGCGCTACCGAACAACTATTTAATAAAAAGTAATTAAAACGTATAGCATTTATATTTCGAACCAGGGATTAAAAAAAGGAATAAGGGTAAAGATATCGTACATTAACTTACTATTAACGGGATAGTTTATATAAATATACCAGGCGAACCTACCTACCGGACGGGGTACGTACTGGATTTGGTTTTCTTTAATATCCCTTACGCAAAAACCGCAGTTTACGACGATTTTAATTCCGGCTCGAACCACTTTACTTTATTAACGACCATCCCAAAAAGGGGTAAGGAAAAATGGGAACAATACCGATTACGGGTTTCGAAACTAAACCTGGAAAGGTTTACGGACTTAGTTATAACGGGTACAGCCTTGCTACCGGATATAAAACCGGTAACCTTGCCAGAGGAGCTAAACTTTCAAATCCAAACGGTTACTTCGGTTTTTTAATTAACGATAAAAGTAATAAACAAGCCGGCGAAAAACCGGGGTTATAAGGTGCCGTAATAAATAGAAAAATATTAAAAAACTTATTACGTATATAAAAATTCGGAAACGTATAAATAACGTACAGATTAAAGCTATACGGATAAATATCGGTACTTTTTATCGGTAATCCGTAAAGCTAAAAGAAATTATTAACGGAACGTTATCAAAATGGTTATTACGGATAACAAATTTTACAAAATTATTAACTAACATAAACTCGGATCCTAACTAAAGTCCTTACCTTTACGGATAAAAAATAAAGTAATAAAAAATAACTTAAGCAAGGTAAAAACTTTACGGATAAAAATTTTAAAACGTTTCTTGGCAAACGATAATCTAAATTTTAATCCCTTAAAAAATATGAATTAACGGAATGGTCGGCTTCCTTAAAATAATACGGTAACATTAAAAAAAATCGAAACCTATATTATAAAGATATTTAATACCTCTTCCGGAACGGACGGCATCACGGTTAAACTGCTAAAAGTTAGCTGGAATACGGTTAAATAATATATTAAGGATATCTTTAAAAACGTTTTACGATTTGCGTATTTCCCGATAACCTGGCGGAACGCAAAAATATCGATAATACCTAAGGCAAAAAAAAGAAACAAAGATTTGCCAAAGTTTTGGCAACCAATTACCCTTCTTTCCTATTTCGGCAAGGGATTAAAAAAGCTGGTAGTAAAAAAGCTAACGTAAATAGCTTTAACAAATAACATTCTTAGCCCATAATACGGCAGGGCGCTACCCAAACGTTCGGCGATAAATCTGGTGGCCTTTTTTGTATACGATATAAAATAAGCATTAATTAACGGACGAAAGGTTTCCATGGTTATAATAAACGTATAGGAAACGTTTAACGCTTTATTAAAAAAATGCTTACTAAAAAGGATAAGGCGATAAAGCTAGCCGTTATTAATGCTCCGCTTTACGGACTCCTTTTTATCGGATAGGCAGGTACGGGTACGGCTAAAATTAAAAATTACGGGATATAGCCGGGTCCGGTATAGCACGCCGTAAAGCTTCCCACTTTCCCCGGTCCTTTACATGCTTTATCTTGCGGAATTGCTATAACAGAACCGGGACTTAAAATTCGGTTATGTAAACGACCTATATCTATATAAAACATCCAGGTTACTTAACAAAAACGTTAAACTTTTAACCCGGAACGTATAATAAATATTACAATAAGGTAAAAAAAACCGGATTTATTTCGTTCCCGAAAAATATAAACTATTACATATTACCAAAGTACGAAAAATATATAACCTACCGGTAATAATTAATAATAATTTTACGATTCGCTTAATAAAAAAGCCAAAAAATAACGGCAAAATACTAGCATTTAAATAACTTGGGGTTTAATTCGATAAAAAATTTACATTCAAACGATACGTTTTTAAAAAAGCCGATAAGGCGATATAGTTTATATAATATATTCGATACCTTATTAATACGAAATACGGTCCGCCGGCGTCCGGCTTACGAAAGGCCGTAATTACGTACGTTATTCTTACGGCGTTTTACGGTACGGAAGCATAATATAAAAAACGTATCAAACTTTCGAAAAGCAAAATATAATTAAAAAAAAACGAAATTAATACCAAGGTAAGCTAACACGTTAAAAGAATTTAACGGGTTTTTACCTTAACGGTTAAAGTCACCTTACCGGTTTAAAAAATAACGCCAACGTACGTACTTTACCGAAATTCAGGATTACCGACAACCTAAATAACCCTAAACTTTATATTATGGAAATTTTCCTACAAATTACGTACGGTAAATAAGGAATATCTTTTAATTAAAAAAACCGAACTAATTAAAATCGCTAAAAAGCCCGAAATAAAGGACTTTCAAAACCCCAAAATTAAAATATAGGTAACGGCAAAAATACTGCCACCCGTATAACGACCTATCCTAATCCCTCCTAAGTATCCATCTAACTTAAAGGAAAACCCCATACAAGAACTTACCAAAAAAAAGGTTACCAAGGCCTTCGAAATTTGGCATACGGCTTTGCCGCCAGATAACGTTATCGTTTTTTCGGACGGCTCGTAAAATAAAACGGAAATCGGTTATAACTTTACGGTCTACCAAAACAAACGACTTCTTAATACAAAACGCGGACGTCTTAACCCCTGCTTTACTATCTTCGATACGGAAATAATAAAAACTTAAAAGGAATTAAAGCACGTCATAACGGAATTACCGAAAATTAATCGAAAGCGAATATAAATTTACCTAAACAATACGGAAACGATTTAAAAAGTTAAAACAAATACTACCGTATCCTCCTAATAAGCTTACTTAAAATTTCACGTAATAACGGATACGCATAACGTCAGAATACGCTAATACCCAGAACATTATAGCATAAAAAAAAACGAACTGGCCGATAAGCTAACAAAAACGGGCTTAAAGTAAAAGGACGTCGATAACGATTACATAATCACGGCTTACGGGATCAAGTTTAGGGCGAAATTACGAAACAAAACGTAGCGAAAAATATAATAAAAAGTAACCTCCGCCAAACTTTTATAACGTTATAAAAGTTAAAATCTAAAATATCATCTACGCTATCCCGATAAGCTAAAATACTTAACAAAACCGGCCTTACATCATTATTTAACGCTCCATACAAAGCATAAAAACTTTGCCTAGTATTACCGGAAATTCAAGCACGAAAATGCCGAACTATATTATACTTACGGCAAGCTTAAAATATCTAAATACTTAATTTATTATAAGAAAACGGACGCCTTTTTTAAAAACTGGCCATTCAAACCGAAAAAACGTTTTTAAGGACCTAAAAAAAAAGCCCATTATTTAACGAAACTTATAAGCAACCTAGTTGCTTTTAAAAACTATATCGGGATTATAAGGTTTTATAAAAACATTTATACACGGAACACGAAAACGATTATTTTATAATATCAAAAGCCGCCTAAAGCCTTAAGGATTATATTAATTTGTTCTTTTTTTTATTTTTAAACAGGAAGTTAAGGAATTTAGGAAGCCGTATTTAAAAGGATTAAAAAATTAAAAGGAAGGATTTTGATTACATATACTAATACGTTTAAACGTATAGTTTATGGCGTACAGCCGACAACTTGGCATAGCCACCACGGCTACAACCTGGACTTAAGTCCCGAAAACCCGTACCATGGGAACAAGAAAAGCTGGGTACTACCCTTACACGGAAGAAGGAGGATACAGCTTGATACGCTGGAAACGGCGACGCGTCTACGGACAAGAACTACTAAATGGGTCTACATTTGTAGATAAGTAAGTTAGATAGCTTCACCTAGCTTAGCACGCCTATATGCCCTAGGGGAGGCTCTGGGATAAGCCGCGTAGCGGCTTTCCTCTGGCGTTAAATACTACAAACAAACAAAAACAAACAAACAATCGACAGCCACTAAGTCGCGGTCGGGCTAATGAATCATCAGTTGGTAGAGGCGCCCAAGGTAGGGTTAATTGTATGAGCTTACTCTTACCAAGGAACCATTCCCGCTGCCCCTCAGTGACGTTGTCGTAAAGAAGCCTGGGCGGGATAAAAGGCTGTGTATCATCGTAGCCTTTTCGGGGGCCTCTCTTTTTGAAATTGCATACTGAAAAGGAATGAATGTGCCTGGGGGTAGAATAAATGTATTGAAACTGTATCAGTACTCAGGTCTAAGCTAATTAGTCCAAGCCATTTACGCTCTGGCGATTATGTCCTACGATTATATCCTACGATTACGAGTTTCGCGATTCTCCTGGTGATTAAGAAAAGAGGACGCTGACTGCCGAATAAATCATCTCTCCGAGATATATACTGGACGATAAGGTAACAATAGGGGCAACCGAATGACCCACACCTCTGTGTATATGTGATAGCTTTATGGTTCCATGCCCCTAACATGTTCATTGGGTATTATTCTAGGGCGATTCAACCTCTCTTTAAGACGATAAAAACTCTAACCGAGATGAGCTCGTATGGTCTTATTCACTGGACAACACCATGTAAGAATTGGGTATCTCTGCTGTCTCCTAACATGCACTTCATGTCAAAGCCGGCAGTGACTGGGCGCCCTGTCGGTCGATGGATAGGAAACTACTTGAGGCACTATGAAGCGACTTATATTTCACAGATGCTGGACAAATTATAAACGTTCCATTTGTCAGCCGCTAACAAGGGAAAGCTTGAGGCGTAACTCGAGTCCATCCAATACGTCGCGGCTACTATATTGAAGAGCCTGGTAGCGCAGAGCAGGCCGCGACCATAAGATACTCTCTCCCGCCGCCGTAGTACTGTGATATCAGCTTCGCCTAACGTTGCCGGTCATAGTGTCTGCCGAGGAGTGCTTGCCCCACCTGTCACTACAGGAAAGCCCTCCCTGACGACAAGGAGCTTTTGCCTTCCACAGGTATCGTCCTCTATAATGGACTAAACGTGTTGCCTATCACTGGGAACACATCACTCTGCCCAATCTCTAGCATAGAGGATCTTGATATCGCATGGAGTGTACAGACCATATCTGAGGTTGCCTTCGAGGGAAATGGCACGTATAGTTGCGTGATTTTCCTGGTGTCACAAGCCTCCATCGGGCACCCCGAATCTCTATTAGATGAGTGAGCCCCGGGAATAAGTTGGTGGAAACATCCGAAAGGCAGTGGAGTCCAAATCGGAGCCTAGTCGCCTTGTAGGTACATATTCGTCGTTCCTACCTTTATTGGGTATAACGAGGCTGTAGGTAAGGCAACCTTTAGGCTCGACAATCCTCCACCAGTCGCCGATCTTAACACTCACATCGGCGGGGCACGCGGGGTAGGCGGTGGCCATGCTAGTATACGATCGGCACAATCAGTGGAGAAAGTCCTGTTCGCAAGGACAAGACGGTGAGTGAGAGATACGGCAGCGGCTATTACGCTAAACATGTGTGGGTTGAGGGAGGTCTGCACTGGCGCCCTATTCGTTTGAGTTTAGTTCTAGCCCTAGAAGCATCTTGGGCACATTTTCTAGAAATTGTCTGGTCATTGGAATCGGGTCTGGACAATCTGTCCGAGTACGTGCAGATTTCCTAGCCGGGTCATCCTGGGGATTTCCAACGCATGACCTGTATATCCCGTGACTACCGTAGGCCAACGAGGAATCCATGGAGCATAGGGTTTACTGCGGGATCTTCCGCTACCCCCCTCACTCGGAAATATGAAACGGACCAGTTGATGCACCAAGAGATGAGACGACGAGATTAGATTAGACGGGAACACGACTGATGCTTAGGCTTCAACGATCAGTTGACTTAAGGGAGCGATTGGAGTATGCAAGGTAATCTACCCGGAAGTGTCAAACAGCCTGAGACCACGCAAATTGAGTATCCTCGTTGCAGCTTCATTCGTATATTGGTTCTGATGATGATGACAGCTAACTGTCTCTCGTCAGGGCAGAAGGGAATTAATCTCTCATACAAATTAGCTGCTACCCCTGTGTCCTCCACCCATTAGCGCGACACACGGACCGATTCCTTCCGACCTAGAGCCACTGTATCCGACACACCCCCTAATAAGGCCATCGCAAACTTCGTTGGGGCTTATTACTCAAGGATCATCAGTAAATTAGGTCCTTTTAAAGCCGATCGAGATCGCTTCCTGTCAGGAACTCCTGCGTCACCTCACGTTCCAACCGACGCGCCATAATCCTTTCGCGGAGCTCGTCTTCCTTTTTGATGGACTTTAACCATTACGTAATATTTTCCATCCTTAAAAGCTTTATAAACTTCTTATACGCGTTACCCGTAAGTAACTTCGTAAGTCCGTCAGCTATTATACTGTTCGTTTCCTGTTACCTAACCTGTACGTTTTCTCGCAGATATTCTTACCTTAACCAGTGGTTGTATACCTCGACGTGCTTTAGCTTTGTTATAAGCTTTAAGGCGTCTTTAGTAAATAACCTTAAGGTTTACTTATTATTATAATTTACCGTAAAAGGATAATTAAGTTTTAACGTTAGTACTTTTAAAAGCTTGTTTAAAAATAACCCTTTCTTTATAATTTGGTTTAAGGTTAATAATTTTGCTTTAGTTGTATTTATTATAACGGTATTTTACTTATTCGCTTTTTACGTTATTACTTTTCCGAATAACGAAATTACGAACCCTTAAAAAATTTTCCGGTCGATTAAATTATTAACGAACGAAACGTTATTTATATATACCATTACCTAAACGTTTCCGTTACCCCCATACCGAATTACAAAATTACGGATATAATATAAGTAACGTATTACCTTATCTGCAGCTTCGTAATAAACGTTTAACGGGTTATAATTAAAACGTGATAACCTTAAGGCGGCAAACGTAACGTTAGGACATATAAAAATTGCCGTAAAAAAAATTAAGCCGACCTTTTTTTTAATATAATTTTCGTTACTTATTTATTACCTTTTTTTTAAACGGAAAAAGTTCGTACTAATTTATGGGAATACGAGGAATTCGGTTTAACGTATCGATTTGATATTAAGTTATTACCTTTTCGATATACGACTTTTATAACAACTAGATTAATCGCTCGTTTTTTTGTCGCAAAACGTAAATTCCTAAAAACCACTTAAGTTCCTTAAGTTTGTTAATTTTAAACCGTTTTTTTAGGTTAATAATCGTTTTTATTATTTTCTTTTTTCTTTTTTTCCTATAACTTAATACGATATTATTTATAAAAAAAAATATTAATATATTACCTTTTATTATTATATAGGGCTTTTAAAGGACTTTTTTAAAGCCTAGATTTTTAAAAACGTTTGTAAGCGTTTTTTGCCATAAAAGGGATAACCTCCTTAAGCTATATAAAGCCTTTTTAAACCTAAATACCTTTCTTTTTTTCGAAAACCTTAAAAGTATTTTTATAAAAACCTCCTTATTTAGATTATTATAAACGAAGGCGTTAATTACATCTAATTACGTTAACTTTAAGTCGAACTTAGCAACTATTATAAAAATTAATCGTAACGTTATTTTTATTAACGTTATCGTTTTTATAAATAAATTTCTCGTTTCCTATTAATTTTTACATATTACAAGCCTAATTTTGCACTTTTAAAGCCTCCCATATTTATCGAACTTATATATAAATATTTATTTATAGTAAAGCACTTAATAACCTTTAATTAACTTTATAATTACTTTTTCTTACGATTTAAAAAAATTATGCTTTTTAAAGTAAGCCTCTTACGTCGTACGGAATTGCTGCTTTATCGGGTAATTCTTTAGCTTACGTACGTTTTTAGGTAATTCAATTAAATCTTTTCGATAAAAAAAGAACTTCCTTTTTATAACGAACGCTTTTATCCAAAAGCTGGCGACCTTATATTCGCGGAAGCTATAAAACCTTTTTTCCTTATACAAAATTCGTAAATTATCCTCGTATCGTAAATCTTTTTTTATTTTCTCTTTAACTTACTAATTAAGCAATTTAACCGTTAAGCCGACATAATTAGCGTACGGTATTTTTTCTATTAACTTGGATAGCTATAAGAAATCATCCCAGCCCATATTTTCAAAGTTTATTTTATATCCCATAATAATTTCGTTTCGAATAATTTCGTCCTTTAATTGCTATTCGTTCGAAAAAGTATTGGCCTTATCTTTATTTCCGATTTTTACTTCCGAATCGTCTTTTTTTAGGATTACCTTATTAACTGTTAGTTCTTTAGGTAACTATACCTTCGTAATTAGGTCTTTAAAATTCTTAATTATCTCCTTTAAACGGTATAACGTATCTTTCCTATTAAAGAATTCCGTTTCGTTAAAAACCACGTTTTTCGTTACGATCACCTTCCCGAGTTTTAGTATCCATACCCTGTATATATTCGTGAAGTTATACCCCATAAAGTACCCGATATATGCTTTAAGGTCTAGCTTTTACAACTTATTTGGTTTATGATTCGGATTAACCTTTAATACGTAATACTTACAACCGTAGGCCTTAAAATAAGTTAATTAAGGCGTTTTAAAACTTGATATCCCATCTTTTTTAGCCAGGTAAATGTATATAACCTTATATAAGGTTTTTTACCTAAGGGCAGCTATTGAATTGGGACGGGGTGATTTGGTCCTGATCAGTGCATATTTGATGAGAGTGTCACGATTGAGCCCGCGGTTCAAGAGATAATGAAGGCAACGCAAACTGTATTGTGTGGTGTTGAATCCGTGTGTGAAGCGATGATGATTGTCTCCTCTTTCTGGGGTTGCGCCCAGCGAAAAATGAACTCCTAGAAATACATGACTGGTGATGACTAATTGATCGGCAAAGCCATGTACCCGGCTCTGCACCCTGCACCATTTCACTATTAGGGTCTTATTATGAAAGTAGGTAACGTAATTAACGGGCTTTTTTCATAAGTTATGCGGCAATTTTGACTTAATCCTTATCGCGTGCGCCTTTTTTATCACCATACCCCCCGAACGTTTTGCGCCTTCATTTTAAACGTGCATATATAAAGCAAAGGGTGTAACTAAAATCCCTTTTAAACGTAGCCATTTAACGGATAAGTTACGGGCGAATTCCATATTTTTTCGAATAAACTTTACGTTAAGCTTAAAATAATTCTTAATTTAACTTACATAATCCTTTAAGATACGTAAGTTTTTATTCTTTTTTCTTATTGTTACGTAAAAATATATTATCGCTTAATATAAAACTTTACATAAAATCGTTAACATCCGTTTGTATTTACGGGCTTCTTCCGAAAGGTTTTGCTAATTTAAGCGCACCCTTAAAAAAGGCGTTATTACTTTAAGGTTTGGCTTTTTCCGTAAGGGGATTTCCTTTATCTTCGATAAGATATATGCCGGGTATTTGGCTATCCTAAAGCCTTTTAATAGCACTTTACGGTAATAATTAGGTAGGTGCTTTAAAGGTTCTAGCTTATAATGGCCAATTTTTAAATGTTATAGCACCCCCGACCTTAAGGCTTAAGCCCTTACTTAACCTGCTACTTTGCCTGCCTTTTTAATCATAAGGAAAGCGGCCCTTATATAGCTTCTGTTTTCGATTATACGTTAACCTTCTTTTTTTTTTAAAACGCATAGCTTTTTATAATCGTTTTGATACCTTACGTTATTATTAAAGGTATTTCAATAATAACCTTTTTATTCGAGGCGTTTATACGAAATAATATTATAATGAAAGCCTTAATAATAAGTTACTTCCTTTAATATTAGGCCCTTTTTTTTCTTACATAAATTTTTATATATATCGTAACATTTCTATATTTTAGGATTATTATTTTAATGTTGCCTATTAAAACTATATAATCTTTTAATACCTTTACGAATCTTTTAAATCGGGTTAAGTCGTAAAACATATAAATAAAGCTTCCGGAATTTAAGATAACGTTATTTTTTAATAAATATATATCCAGTACGTTAAATACCTTGTATAATATGCCATTTACCGAGCTTATTAGGATCTTTTTTATTCCATCCGCTAACCGTTATTACCTATAGGTTATCATAAATTCGAGGTTTCCGAAAGCTTTTTTCTTAATCGCTTCGACCTTTTTACGGAGTTTAACGTTAAAAGCCATCCTTTTATCGAACTTTTTTTTGTTCTTTTCGAGGATCTTCCCATTTGCGATATTAACTACATATCTGCAACTCCGTATATTATGTCCGTCATTACCACACGCTTGGCAGCCTTTTTTACCTTTCTTAAGGTTGTGATCCCTAGCTTAAAAGTTAGTTCCTGCCCGTTTACGAGATGGTTCTAAGGACGAAGTTTTATCAGCAGGCGGATCGTTCTCTGCAGCAGAACTTTCACCTTCGAAGGCCGTAACGTAAGCACCCCCTTTTACGGTCCTAATAAGCAACTCTGTTTTTCTCTGCCGTGAGGGTGTCTTCATCAGCGTACGTGCTTCCTTACTAACGGTCCACGCCTTAAGTGGCGCCATCACATTAGCGAAGTCATCCACCCATTGTGAGCCGACTAATTCAAAGATGTTATTCTTTACGGCGTTCGCCATAACTATATCCCATTCCTCAAGCCACTCGTAGAGGTCCTTCAAGCTAACGTATCTTCCTTTCTTTAGGACTCTTCTATATTCAGTTCTTACGAGCTTTACCGCTTTATCCGTACTTGCACCGGCATGTTACTTCAAGCTGTTAATCTATTCGCGTATCGGTTCGCTAGCTTTTAAACAAGGCAAATACGACTTTCCGACGGAGCTATATATCATCGACCTTACGGCGACAAGGTTCTTTTATTACGAATCGTAACGTTATTTTTCGAATTAATGTATCTAAAAAAAATTCTTATATTTCGTTATCTCGCTTTCGTTAAGATCGGCCGATATGCTTATACGCCGATTAACATCTCCAAGCGAAAGGTATTCGGGCTCTGCAAGTAACGTTTTTTCTAATTCGGAATCAAATAACCTAACGATATTTTCGGGTGTACGACTAAAAAGTTTTTCCCATTACGCGTCCCATTTGCCTGACTTTTCGAGCTTCGCTTTTATAACCGATCCTAAGTTATTGCTTATCGTGATCCGTTTTAATTAATTATTTGGCACCTAATTTGCTAACAGCAAAAGGGGTTTTTAGGGACAAATATGATGAATTTAAAGAACCTCGCAATCCGGGCTTATAACTATTAAACAGCTTAAGACCACGCAAATTAAGTATCCTCGTTGCAGCTTCATTCGTATATTGGTTCTGATGATGATGACAGCTAACTGTCTCTCGTCAGGGCAGAAGGGAATTAATCTCTCATACAAATTAGCTGCTACCCCTGTGTCCTCCACCCATTAGCGCGACACACGGACCGATTCCTTCCGACCTAGAGCCACTGTATCCGACAGGAAGATGAAAGCTGGTGGGTAGAGACATTAGTTCGTACGTGGCATTATGTTCGGTGAAATTATGTATTAGAAGCTAAAGGCTACAGATCGTTCTTCTAACATCTAATCGTTCTCACTCTACAACATGACTTTCTAAACTCCTATCTCATGAACCCAATGCACTGTACACTCCAACATGTGGAAACCCTCCAAACACCGAGCGTGATATCCAGCCTGAAAACAACCGTAGAAGCCATAGAACCCATCAAAAATACAAAGGAGAACCATACTTTTTTACAGGCCCGGAAGCAGTGAGCTTCAAAAATGCACCGTCTTTTTGACCATGCATGACGTGTAACGATGTAGCATTCGTAACGTCGTCTTGATAACAAAAGAAAAGTTGTCGACTGACTGCCACCGGCATCGGTGTAATAAGGGCGCCATCCTACTCCAACACTGTCATACAACAGGAACCCAACCTCATCTTTAATCTCTGTCTGCCTTGTGGAGAGACTCTCGGGACGTAACATACACCGAGCTCTTCTCCGAGGGCTTCCTCACGAACACCATGCCCGTCGAGCGCGCACGCTTATGGCTGGTATTGGAGGAGGTGGTGCTGGCGGCGCTGGAACGTTCGTGCGGGCGCCGGCGCGAGCTGCTCCGCGACTTCGTGCGGACCTGCTGCAGGTGGTCGACCGTCACCTGCAGATCGCCCATCTGCGCGGCCTGGACCTGCTGCAGCTGCAAGGTCACGCTGGTGAGCTGGGTGGAGAGGGCACGGGCGTGCTCCGACAGCTCCGGGACCTTGTCGGCCTCGGCCTGCAGCTCCCGGGCGCGGTGCTCCAGGCTGGCCGCCCTGTAGGCCTCGGCCTCGAGGCGAGCCGCCTTCTCCGACTCGGCTTGCAGCCTCCTGTTGACTTCCTCGAGCTCAAGGGCCTTGTCGGCCTGCGCCTGGAGCTCCCTGTTCCGCTCCTCCAGCTCCGCGTTCTCCCGCGCGAGAATGCGAGCGACGGAATGGTCCACGGAGTCGCGATCGACCCGGATTGGCGGTGGCGGTGGGCTGCGCTCGGGTGGGGCGGGGTGCAGGCTCTCCTGGGCCTTGTCGATAGTCGACTGGAGCTCGGCAGCGCGCTCCTCGAGCTTCCGGTGCTGTTCCTGGAGATCCTGGAGCTCCTTGCTCTGTTTCTCGAGGTCCGCTGTCCGCCACTCGAGCTGCGTGATGTCGGCCGATTTGGCCCCGAGCTCTCCCTCGAGCTCCGCGGCGCGAGACTTCAACTGCTCTGCCTCCGCGCCGAGGGACTCGTTGCTCTTCTGCAGCTGGCTGACCTTGGCGTGGGCGGCGTCTAGCTCGTTTTGGACGCTTGCCAACTTGATTTTGAAGTCTAGACCCTCCGTGGCGAGGGAGATGTTGGCAGCCTTGGAGCCCTCAACCTCAAGAACCAGCCTGTTAACTTGCGACTCCTTGTCGGCAATATCGGCCTTCTGCTCTTCCAGCTGTTTCTCAAAGGCCTGCTTCTCGTCTTCGAGCCGCTGCTGTAGAGCCTGTGTCTCTTCCTCGAGCTGCCTCTGCAGAGCCTGCTTCTCGGGCTCGAATGTCGCGAGCTTCTCCGCGAGCTCCTCCTTGAGCCTGTTGCTTTCTTCTTCGAGGCCCCGAATCCTTGCCTGGTGGGCTGCGACCTCCTGTTCGAAGCCATGGATCTTCTGCTGCAGGGCCTGGTTGTCGCCGTCGGCCGTTTCGAATTTGGTCTTGAGAGCCTCCTTCTCCTCCTCGAAGTCCTGGACGCGTGCTTGGAATTGCTTCTCGAGCTCCTCGATACGTACTTGGTATTGGGCCAGGGTGGCCTCCAGCTCGCTCTTTTCCTTCTGCAGTGCCTGGCGCTCAGCCGTCAGAGCCTCCACCTTCGCAAGATGCTCCGCCGACTCCTTGCGAAGTTCGTCGCGCTCGAATTCCACCTCTTCCAGGTCTCTCAGGAAATGGTCGGCTTCTTCCTTGAGTGCATCGCGCTCTTTGAGGAGCTCTTGCACTTCGTTCTCTCGCGAGATAACCTTCCTCTCCAGCGTAAGCGCAACCTCCTCGAATGTGCTCAGTTTGCGGGAGAGCTCTTCTCTCTGAGCCTTTCGCTCTATCGCGTTCTGCTTTGAGGTCCTGGTAAATTGCCTCAATTGGGTCTCGAGCCTGTCGCGGGATTCCCTGAGGCTGTCCCGCTCATGCTCCGTCTCCACCAGATAGGTCCGCTGGAGCTCGAAGTTGTGGCGGAACTCATCGAACATCTGTCTCTGTTCCTCGAGGTCGCGGAGGAGGTTTTCTTTCTCGGCCCTCTCCCGGTTGAGTTCCTTCTCGATCTGCCTGTTGCCGAACTCCTTAACAGTAAGCAGCTCCGAGGCATCATCCAGGTCCCTGGACAGCCGGCTGCGAGACTCACGCAAGTTCTCGGTCTCATTTTCCAGGTACTCGATCCGCTCTAGCAGATCTCTCTCGGCCTTCTTAGAGAGTTCGAGCTCATTGGAGGGTTCCTTGCTTGGCGGGAGGGCTTTGCTTGCAGGAAGGGCCTTGTTCGCGGGGATTACTTGAATGTTGATCGTGCGCCCTCTACCTTTACTCTGGGTAGAGCGCGCAGAGTTACCAGAGCGGGCAGAGCGCGCAGAGCGAACAGAGCGGGTGGAGCTCCCGCCGACCTCCGATCCAGGTCGGCTCCGAGGGGGGCGTGACCTCACCCGGCTCACGCTTGGCGGTGGCACATGCCGAATATGCTGAATGTGGGCGTACCGTCTCTTGGACACCGACGACCCCGTGTCGTCCGAAGCCACGCTAGTAGCTTGTGTGTTGAACGAGAGTACTGAAGACGACGAATCTGTCTCAGTGTCGAAGGTGCTATAGCTAGTGGTGTCCGAGAAATAATGGGGCGAGAGCGGCGGAAGCGCTTGCGAGAATGGTGGGGCATAATGAAGCGGCTCGGGGCGCGGCAGACGGTAGAATCTCCTGGCTAAAAGATCTTGCGGTTTCTCCTGGGGGCGTTCTTGCACCTTAGCGGGCTCCTCCTCTTGTTGCGTGTCGACGGGCTTCTTCGCCGTCTTTAAAATCCCCTTCAAAGGCTTCGGCGGTACTACTGGCCGCTCGGGGGATGATGATTGAGATGTGGTGGCAGACCTCACTGTGGGAGGCCTCGAGCTGGACCGTGTAGGCCGCTCAGCGGGATGTTCTTCGAATCGTGTCATTGATTCTCCTCTTTCGGAGGGACGCCGATATGGCACTTCGCCCAGTACGTTTTCCATTCCTCCTTTGTGTTCCATGCAAGATGCAGTCCTGCTGTCGTCGTGCTAGAGTAATATTTATGACTTCAGTCGTCGAGGTATAGCCCTGTCTGCAATAGGCGAGCGCCGTCGTTTGGGTGAAGCTGATAGTTGTGGTTGTGGTTGTTGTCGCAGATGGGCATTGCGTTGAGCTTGGGTCTTAAGCAGCGCAGTGGCGAAGCGAACTGATTGACAGCGAGCAATGCTTTGTTGTAACGGGGAAAATATGGCGAAGTTACGACTACATTGGGCTTAAAACAAAGCAGATGGTGGTACACCACGGTGGCTTCAGTAACTTCAAATGTGTCTCGCTGCGGGTGACAGCACACCGTCACTACCGCGTGATTACAGGGATTATTACGTTGTGTCTACAGTGAATAAATCGTAGCGCCCTGAGTCACTCAGGGCGCCCAATCATTATGGAGGGCATTTGCCCAACTGGGCGGGAAATGCGAGGGGCGTGCGAAGGCCCAGGACGACGCAGGAAGCCCAATTCTTCAACAGAAAATGTTGTGTTGTGGAGATGGTTTGGAGCGTTGGGCAGCCATGCAGCGCTTGGGCACATTAGTTAGGCATGATCCTATTTGCCACCGAGACCAGATCAGCAACAATCAGGAATTGGGCTCTGTGAGAGGTTACGCGCGCACCCAGATATCGCACGGTTTGGCCCAATAATTAATTCGGAAGGTGAGAAATTGTGTGCCCGTCGCCTCTGGCATTGGTGTTTGTAGCCCCAATCCTGGGGGCCGCTTGCATCTGATGCACAGCCGAGCGGTATGCAGAATGATGACCCTCTGTCAAACCTGGCTTAACTCTTCAAAACTGGTTTCGGTGAGGTAAATCCAGTCTTGAAGCAACCTTCACCAGAGAGGCAGGTTGGTATACTGTGGTTCCGCAGTCTGGCGTTGGGTGGTTGGTATTACGAGAGCATCGAACGGCCCCTATGGACGCACGTTACAATCTGGCAGGGAGACGGAAATCAATCATTCTCCTATGATTGTACCTAGCCCTGTCCAATTTCCTGCCATACTTTAGCGACATTGACCCGCCGTAGCCGCAGTTCGACGCTTAGTGTTGTTCCAGATCGCGTTGAACATTTACGAGTCCGGGACCACTCTCAACTGTCCGGTCGCTGCCGCTCTGCTCTGGTCGGAAGCGCCTCGCCGGATATCGCGCGGTTAAGTGTGGGTTTACGGTAAAACCCACGTTGATTCTACGGGACCATACTCGAAGGGGCGGTTGGCAACCGTTGTGGGGAGGATACATTGGCTATGGCCTTCTGTGGCAGAGCGTGAGGATTCGTGTCACATGCTCAGAGGCGGTCTCCGGACAAATCAATCATGTCTCCTTGGTCTCTGCTTCTGTTTGCTCCGTTCTATCCACTCTTAGTGTCGATCCGATTCGTGCTCCCGCCCCAGACAGCACGGGCAGCACGGACAGCACACCTTTTCCTAAAACAACACTCAGCGAGACACTCCGCACCGCATACCACCGCCTTGAGCTGCGCCGCGTTGGGCTAGAACTCAATTCTACTTTGGGTCCGTCTCAATTTTTGGCCTTTCAAAGTTGGCTACATGCAGTCGCCCCAGTATAACGGCTGACATAATGAGATTCCTCAGCCTAAGCCGAGCAGATGCAAAATGCAGGGGCGTGGATCCAACCCCACGATTAAAGCCCGCTACCCGTCTAGCATATGCTGCCAAGCAGATTCCGCCAGGGTATAGCTTATCGGAGTCGCTCGCGTGTAGGACATACGCGTATAATGTAAATCTTAAGATAGTGGAAACCTCCGACTAGTATGAAAGGCAGGCCTTGCCCGTTTGCAAGCTGATGACACCGGTTACGAAACATTCGATTCCGTATTTACAGATTCGGCCTACCGCAGAATCGAGATGCAGCTTGTAATGTGCGTGGCCGAAACGGGGGCGGGACAACTGGGCGGTATTCAGCACTCGATCTTGTACACCGACCACCCCGTACGTGATTGTTCCTTCATTGTGAGGAGGCCTGGGCACTGCTGGCGGCTGGGAGAGTCCCGAGTCATGTTTCTAGGAGAATATATTACGAATTTTCTCTCCGAAGCAGAGTCTCTTCTCCGGCCCATGACAGTAAGCTGGCCCGGGAGCTCTGGGAGCGATCCAATCTGTCCTTGGCGGTCTCCTCAATAGGCATTGCTTGCATGATAGGCAGAAAGGCGGCCACGCCAACCCCAGGGCTAGACCACCGAATGCTCCGCAGCCCCGGTATGCTCGCATGATATTTGACAAAGGTTATGTTCCTGGACAATCTCGTTCGCCAACTTTCCCGTCATATATCCGTGTCGTCGTCATTCATCCAGTGACTACTGTATACACTACCTCTAGTATTCTCGTTCTAAGCTGGGAAAGTCGTCGGAGTGAACGTTCACAGGTTGCGGATTACAGGTACAACATAGTATATTCCAGTTGGATTTATTTGACATGTCTACGGGAGGGGCCGCTTACATGTTTCTGTCCTCCATTCTTCCAGTACTGCCGTCAGTCCGATAGGCAACTTGAGACTTCCGGTCTATACCGCCTTCAACGAACGCAGTGAAACGCGTGCAATTGCAGACGGTATGCCGGCAAAGCCGGTCCTGAAATCACCTATCGTCTAGGTTCTTTCGTGTCCAGACCGCTAGGCGTTCAGAAAGTTTCGGTAGCATCATAAATAGAGTGGCTGGTGTTTGCTCCAAAATGGTTGCACCTCCAACTCTCTCGTAGTTATTCTCGTGGAATTCTTCAAATGTCCTACTTTTGTCCAAGAACCTGGTAGTGTGTATGGTGCTGATATGAGCCTAGAACAGGATTCGTTTACAAGCAAGGTTGGTTCTCATTGGACCATCTAGGTTCATTCAGCTCGACAAATTTGCTCTGGTTTGTGCGGCGAATTTGTGCGAAGCCTGATGCCCTTACATCGCCTAAGATCTCCACGAGACTCCCTAAGCACTTAGGATGATAATTCCATGTGCCCTTAGCCTTCCATCCGAACGGTACTAGTTCTGTATGAGTGTGTCTCAATACCTTACCAGTTGAACGAATGAAATTTCCGCAAAGTTATATACACATTAAAGTGGTAGGTACCGATTAATTATCTTTAAGTATTATGTGTAATGCATCTCACGATCTATTCAGGCTCTAATGATACTCTTCCTACTTTAGGTCTCCAAGCAGTAAGGGCACGTTCACAACTTTTCTATTCAAAACTCCTTGAAACAAATTGCACTGCAAAGTCACGGTTATAGAGGGAGCATTGCTATTTGGTGGATAGCAAACAGTTTTATAACATGGTATAAATGCTCTTAAGATGCGCAGAGAATCAACCTACCTGCAAAGGAGGATAGTTTGGATCACGTAGAAAAACCTGATACTGCGGAATATAAGACTCTATGCAATGGTAAGACTAAATTGCGTGTAGTTAGAATTATAAACATAAATCAATAACTCTGTTTTGTCATATGTTGGACTGTTACGTCTTTCCCTTGCTAGCTATGGATTGCTTTGCCCTGATCAGCGGACGACGATTCCGGCGGCTGGCTTATCCCTGACATCAAATCACTACTCGAGATGGCATCTCTCTGAAACTGAATAAGCCAAGATTATTGGACCCTGAAAGTGAGGGTCCATATTCATCCCGTCACTACAAATACCGTCAGTATTCGGGTGTCCGCATTAAATCAGCTCACAGGACATGTTGTTGTCCACGTAGCTGCGAGTGCAAAGGGTGGCTTCAGTCGCTCAGTCCTAGCCGATCTTCCTTCCATTAAAAATACTGGTATAGCGTGTAACGGATACTGGGATCACATTTCCTTGTTCAGTGGTAAGGGGGAGGGGGGCATCTTACAACCGATCCCGGGCAAGTTGACAGCTGCTTGTACTGCTCCATTTTGCCCCCCCGGTTCGCAGGATGTTTCCTCTACTTCAACCCTTTCTCTGGAATCCGAGTGGGATCCATTTTACCCTGCCACCTTACAATTGTTGTCGGGTTGGCTAGCCTTGGCTAGGGAGAGCGAGTTCGATTGGAGCAACGTATAAGTGACTCAGGTCTTGGAGACAGGGGTACATGGGTGGTGAGCGAATCAGATTTCTCTAGCGTTCAATAGCTCGGTTGAGTGTCTGTTCAGTCACGTATGGATATTACAATTAACTAGTTAGTTTTTCCTGCATCTACTCAGCCTCCAGGATCCACGTGGCTGGGCCTGGCGGCTGTCTGCCCCCTTTAAAAGGGAAACGGGGGAGTGATTCGAGAAACAGCCTCTGCCAATCCGCCATTTCCCGGTCCCCCCACTCACTAGCTAAAGCATGATGAGGTCGTAGATCGTACACGCGCCACATCAGCCCGGGCTCGAGGATGACGGGTTGGATTCCAAAAGTCGGCGCTCGAACCATCGTTGGTTCGAGCTTATTTAGCTATATATGGTTGCATTCCGATAGATCCTCGCGCCTGGTTTCAGCGCCGACATGGGGCTTCGCAGAATCTTTACCGCGTACATATCCGACCAGTCGTGGAATAGGGTCCTGAGGGAATGCACCTGGGTACCGCCACGGGCTGCTCGGCGAAGGCTGCCTCGCCACGCAGCGGCAATGCATGAGCTAGACGCAAGCGCGGGATTGCGTGTTCGTGCTGGCTGATTAGTGCATTGTGTTTGTAAGAACGTAGATGTTCCTTGGGGTAGAGTAGCAACTCGCCAACACCTAGCCATTCATGGATCACCAATTGTCGTCCTGCTGCGATTCCCGCTCTGTGTAGGGGCTTAAGAAGTGTACTGGTACGTCCAAGTCATGTAAAGGCTGTGACAGGTTTGGTGCAGCTGAGGAGTCGTTCACTGTGGTCATGTTAACTGCGACCCTGGGAGGTAGCTCAATGATTCGGGAGTCAGACACGCTCATGAGACTTTCAACCTAGACACGAACGTGTTCGTCGCTGTGCTGTGCTCGACTGGTTAGTAGGAATATAGTCATAAGGTTACTGTATTTTCGAGAACCCGAAGGGATAATGAGGTCACCAGCCCACGCGTCGTGTGTTGCAATATTTCATGGTATCCGGGGAAAGCTAACGCTCAATCACCCGCTCTAAGCCTGCAGCTTCCAATCAAAATATTACATTTATGGTGCATCGCATAATTCCACGCGACTACGACGCGCAGCACTGCAGTTAAGTACCTGCAGGACCAACCGACATTGTTTGATGGCTATTTGAAATGCCTTGTATGTGCGGACTAATTTCCTTAGACAACTCCCAATTTCTGCCACCATAGAGTATCGGCTCCTATTCAGTTTCAAGATGGAGACCCTTACGCTGGTGTTCTTGGGTGCCAAATACACCGTTTGCTTGCTGGTCCCCTACGTAGGTCAAATGACTTGACTAAAGTATCGCGAAAGTCTCGGAAGCTGATTCTAGCGAAAGTTCCTTATACTTACCAGCTACCGTGTTCTGCTCCATCCGCTACGAGGCTACCCAGGCCCTCAGTTTGCACGGGCTTCCAATGCTTATGGAGGTTTCCACGCCTGGAAGAGAATCTTTGACTTGAAAACGTGGAAAGATCATTTAAACTATGGTAATTGGTCAACTAGATCGCACAGTTCGGCTCTAGGAGTCCCTCTCTGATCAAATGGACATAGGTCCTATCTTCCGACAGGGCCCAAATAAACTCGTGTTCAACTCCGTGAAGGCTCTACACGGTAAGGAGCGCCTCAGGCCTACTGTTTGGATGCACTTATTCATAACCGACAGACATTTATCTGAATGAAAACGTGTCGAAATCGCGATGCTATCAAGCCGGCAATGTGAACCCAGAGACGACTAATGTGGTTAATACCATCGACAAATCCGTGCACCGTATCAAGCGGAAGCTCGTTGTGGCAGTGGTTACTGAGCGCTCGATGAGACCTTTGAGCCTATAATGTTGCACCAGGTCGACATCTTCATTACGCAGCTCCTGTCGGATTTCCAGGATCACCTGTCTTCCCAGGACGGCCATGGTACTTGCGTCAACATGTCAAATCGATGCAAGTACCTCGGCCTAGATACTGCGCGACATCTGACCGTCGGGTATTCCTTGAACCTCCAAACAAATACCGAAAATCGGGTTTTTGGACCCGATTATGACTGCCGGAAGCTGGCGTATTAACCTTTATATGCAAGTTCCCATTTGCGAAAGTTTCGCTGTGAAATATTTCTTTACATCCTCTCAAGAATTGGAGGAAGAGGTTATCTTACTACCTTAACTCAAATGATTAAAGCCCGTCTTGTCAGAGAAACGGGCTAGCCACGATCTTTACTCCTTTATGGTCGACGCTGTGGATGCTCCAGAAGGGGACTAGATAACCTTAAACGAAATTTGGTCCGATGCGATCTTTTTCATGCCGGCAGCAGGAGATACGGTCTCGGCAACCCTTACTGCGTTGTTCTTTTACCTATCCCGGAACCCGCGCTGCAGACAGAGGTCGAGACACGAGATCCGCACTACCTTTGCGTGAGCGACGAGATAAAAAACGGCGCACGGCTCGCGAGCTGCCGGTACCTTCGTGGCTGCATCGACGAGGCGCTGCGAATGTCACCGCCGGTTACCGGCACGTTATGGCGCGAGCAGCTGCCACAAGACGGGAATGCTCCTTGGGCCGTCGACGGCCATGTTATTCCCCGAGATGTGCTAGTTGCTGTGAACATCTACTCTATCCATCACAATGAGGAATACTTCCCGGATCCATTCAGATACAACCTGGAGCGCTGGCTCCACAGTGATGATACGGGGAGCGCCACCGCTGCCGCCAACAAAGCCGCATTCGTTTCCTCCTCCCTGGGTGCTCGCGCTTGCGCCGGTAAGGCTATGGCATACCTGGAAATCAGCTTAACTATGGCTAAGACCCTCTGGTACTTTGACTTCGAGCCCGCGAACCGTTCTGGTGCTGGTGGGGAGGAAGTGAACGATATGGGGGGATTTTTACTTCATGATATCTTTACTTCGTCTCATGATGGACAGTACCGTACTTTCAGACAACGTGGTAACTTCTGGAAAGAACTGATGCCAGAAGCATAATAACTGCGCTGGATGTATTTACCGCTACGTAAGATCAAGGGAAAGCAAGGGGCACACTTAGTTGCCCTGCTACAGGGTGAAGACCAACGCCATCGCTCCTAGTAGACTTTGCTGCCGTGAGTTTCCAGTGCCAAATGACCCGCGCTTGTGCATTTGCAAGAGAAATGAGTGTTTCTCTGCCTTGTGTTGTGCGCAGTAGAACGAGGCCTCTGTCGTATACGGCTACAGTCAGGTAGATCCCCCCTTTCTCGGAAGATGAGTAATCGTTGTGGTCTGTATATTTTCGTTTGTATACAGTCTAGCAACTGGGAAGGCATGATTACCGCCATATAATGTTCAGCTTGCTCTTCCCTGACTGCTCTAGGCTCACGGGAAGGGGCGAGTATCAGGTGCCTTTCTAGTAATATGTGCCCCTCCATTCCTCAGCGCAGCGTTTTGCTTTCGACTGTCTTTTTCGAGTCCTGTACGAACAGCTACAGTTCAAGGGCTGTCAAAAAGTCATCCTCTTTAGCTTCCTTGACACCTTTCATGCTATGGAAAATGTACCATTCAATTTAGGCGGAGTGTATCCTTCTGCCTAACCCAGAATGGCTACTGTAGAAGTTTGCAATATTAGTGGATCGTATACCTACAATAGCTCGCCTTATACGTATCAGTGTTAAAGATACGTTGAATAACCGTTAGATTCCATACTAAGTGACCGGCCTTTAGGGTTGGAGGATTACATGTCTATATGTACACAAGTAGTATAGGGCGTCACTACCCTCTTCCACAGTCGGTACCCAACATCGCTTAAGTTTATAAGATATATGTTAGTTACAGTTAAGCTGATCGCGAGGAAACATAGCATAGAGTGTGAAAAGTGTGTAAAATTTTCATGGACAATCTGGGCTCTAGAGCGTAGTCGCTAGGAATCTCTATATATAATGTGGGAGCCCCGGAACAACGTTGTTGTTACGGGATGCCTACGGGTTTCAGGGGATTGATGACTAAGCAAGTGACCCCCTATTCTGCGACAATATAGTTACGTTCTCCCCTTTCCCTTCCGCATATGGAGCCCTCTAATCAGTCCTTGAGACAGTCCCACAAGGAATCTACCAAATCTATAAAGGTTATCTGATGCGCCAGTGGTTTTGCGCTCAGGGACACGTTCTGGTCCGGTCCAAGTACCACAACTCAATGCAGGATGGATCCTGCAATGTCGCAGCAATCCAACTTCAAGCCTGAAGATTCGCAACTACGGCCGCCAATGCCAAAACATGCACAGCAAACCATCGACTTCATAAAGACCAAGTCCCTGCCTCTCCGAGAATACCTAGGCACATGTTTGAATTAACATAGCATGACTCCATCTGTTCCCCATTAGCTCGGGAAAGAACAAATAAAGTTCGTAAAATAACTTGGTCCAGGTTATAGCGGGGTTGGGCTGTTAAGTCTAGCGTTTCTGTATGTATCATTCATTTTCGAATCACCCCGAATAATTCCCATACGTTCCAAACTTTTCGGACTAACCTGCGTCCAAGACGTTTATATTTAGGTTTGGAGACGTAATTCTGATGAAGTTGTTAGTTCGTTATTACGACTTCTACGACGTTTTCTCGAACGACTTCGGAGCTGGGTAAGGTACGTCCGGGCTATCGCGAATAACGAAAATAACACTTATTTCCCATATATAATAAGCTATAAAGGCGAGGGGCGAGATAGGAAAGTGGTATTATAAAAAGAGTGGAGGTCGCTGAGAAGTGTCTGGAAACGCATGGGTCACCGAAGAGTACGTTTGCGTATGATACGGACGGTATTATACGCAAACTACGAATGATTTGGAATGATTCCGAATCATTCGGTATTTTAGAAACCCTAGCTAAGTCAGCTACGCGGCTTCCTTCTTTTCATCTGTTTGGAAAATCCCGCTTCGTTTCGAACAGACTACCCATCGTCCTGACGCAATATCCGGGAGTGACAATGTCTAGATACCCCCGCTTTCCGTTTAGCCTAGAACCAACATCCCTATCAGTCACAGCGCCGCGGATAACTCAGATACACACAACTTCTTCCAAGACCCGAAGGAAAGGGCAGAAGACTGCCTGTACGGCGAGTCCAAAAATCGACTTTCTGGCACTTGAAGCGAAGTGGCAGACTAAATGGGACGATCGGGGCACCCATATTCCGCAAGACGTATCATTCCGGGATAACCCGGCCGTGTTGTTATCACCGTTTTATCTTCCACATCTTCGTCAACCGACGGCAATCCTGGAAACTTTAAATTGGCATTATGGCAGGATAGGCGCCTATGGCGCGGACAAGAGGCATTCAGTGCTTGATTCGGTTCTCAAGCTTTCACAGGCCAAATTCGTTAAACTCGATGGGCATATTCGCAGCTACGGTGGTGATATTGTCCGAACCTCTCTAGCTTTCTGCAAGAAAACAGTCGACGACACCGAGATTCCCGACGTTCCGAGCGCTTTGTACGAACCTAACCTAAGCAGTTGGGTTGACTATATCAGCGAAGAGCATCTCGAATGGGTCCAGGTTCCTCAAAAAGAGCCAGAAATATCAAACCTAACAGACAGACCTCTAAGCCCCACGATTGCGGGGCCAAAAGCGGCGAGGGGAGTCAATTGCTCTTCTACTCGGCGTAGCCTAGCTGGTAGTCCGTAGTGTAGGCAGTAAATAGATGACGATTAATGCCTGTCTTTCCCTAACTACTCGGGGCGAAGCCCCCTTACATGTACACAAACCGGACCCTTACTGGTGGGGCACTGGGCCCTCGAAAGGAGGTCACGCCTTGGCGCCTGACAGGGGTCCAACGGTCCTTTACCCCTTTTCGATAGCTTGTTATAACTCGCGCAGTGCGACCTACGGTAATGCAGCAGTACTAGGCCATCCAAACAAGCCCCTTAACACATATCAAGTCTAGCACTCTATCAATAGACGTCTGTCACCGCACATTCCCGATCTCACTCACGGTGCCGCGGATAGCATCGCGATCTTCCTCGTCAAGCACGATCCCGAAATACCGCTCCAGCGCCTCCACCCGCTCCTCCTCGCTCTCTAACTTGATCTGTAGCCTCGTCTCCCCGTTCCGGCGCCACTTCAGCGTATCCTCGAAGAGGACGATCGCGCCGTCGATCGCGCCCTCCGAGACGGCCTCCTCGTCCGCCGAGCGCGGGCCCGCGCCGCCGTCCTCCGCCGGCGCCTGTTCCCTGTCGGTCGTGAACCGCGTCATGATGATGCGGCGCGTGAAGAAGGACGTGGGGCTGCGCCAGGGGCTCAGGTTCATGCCGCGGATGTCCTCGAGGATGAACTCGACGTCCACGAAGCAGTACGTGGGCGCCCAGTCCGCGTCCTCGGCGCCCGTGTGGTGCTGGTATATCCACACGCGGCAGCCCTGGTTAACCTGCTGCGGGATGGGCTCGTGGCGCAACCGCATGCGCGCCGGCGAGACCTGCGGGAGCTCCGGACCCTCGCCGGCATCATCAACAAGCAGGGGCACGGGCGCCGTGGGCCCGTTGGCGCCGAACCCCACGTCGAGCATGTAGCGCGTGCCGTCGATGGTCGCGATGTTGACGCAGTGCGAGAAGCCGCCGTATCTCCCAGCAGTCAAATCATAGACGCGCGCCCCGGCCATATAGACGTCGTACCCCAGCGACAGCAGCACCGTGTGGAAGAGCGAGTTCGCCTCCATGCAGTAACCGCCGCGGCCCGGCTGGTGCACGATCTTTTTGAAGAGGTGATGCGGCGACACGTCGACGACGCGGTGCCACGAGTAGTGCTGCGTCAGGTTCTCAAAAGGCACCTTGACGAGATGGTGTTTGAGGAGGATCTGGAGGTGCGAGAGCTTCTCGGCCGCCGGGAGGGAGGAGATAGAGAGTAGGCGCCGGTGCGCCGGCAGGCTGATCCGGTCGAAATACTCACCCAGTTGGGCCTCTGTGTATCGGGGACGGCCAGCCATGTTGTGCTTATATCTCGATACTTGTAGGCTCGAAATTCCAGAGACTTTTTCGTTGAGAATCGACTATGGTAATTGGATCAGAGATGTCCTCAATGGACAGGCGAATTCCCAGCGTGCATGGGAGTCGGTATTAGACATATTTATAATCGGAAACTAGAATCGGCAAAGTGTCAGGCGCGTCATTCTAGGCTGAAATATTACATAATCCAACCCCGAGATGTAAGTTCCCCCTTTTGTAATGGGGTATAAGAGCTGGTTCTAATTGTCATGTACCGCCCGCCTATCGGACAAATTGTTAATAGTCCAATTGGTAAGCACCCAAGTCGAGGCTCTCAATAATACATTAGCAGCTCGACAATGAGTTACATGAGACTCTTATATAATCTTCAGCTGTCACATTTCCTTTCAGCTCATGGAATCTTCGGGTTATATAACCCCGTGAAAACGTGGCCCAAAAAGGTCCGGAGCTCACCGACCCCGCCCGACTCCTCTCGGCGTCCAAGTGGGGCTCACTCGGCTACCTCAGTTGCCATCCGCACCGATGTTACGGCAGCTGCATCCCCCTACACTGGCCAACAAAGCAATACTGGTACAATAGCTACGAATTTTAACCCAAATAACGACGCATGAGCAAGATGTCAAAGGCTATCTACCTAAACCCGGAATCCCGCACCTGGACCTCCGCCCGCAAGAGCCAGGCCGGGACCTCGGCCCAAGTCCTCAGCTTCCACAGAACCCTCCCCGACTACGCCGAGACGCCGCTGCGGGCCCTGTCGGATCTCGCCGCGTCCCTCGGCCTCGGCCATGTGCTTTTGAAGGACGAGTCGGCGCGGTTCGGCCTGCCCGCGTTCAAGATCCTGGGCGCGTCGTGGGCCGTCTACCGCGCCGTGGCCGCGCGCTTGGGGCTACTGGCCGACCACGGCGCGGAAAGCGGGGTGTCGATCCCGATACAAGACCTCGGGGCTAGGGCGAAAAATGCCGGGATACGCCTCCTGACCGCCACCGAGGGCAACTGCGGACGCGCCGTCGCGCGCATGGCGGCCTACCTGGGCATCCCTGTCCGCGTCTTTGTCCCGGAATTCATGGCCGGGGCCACGCGGGCGGCGATCAGGGGTGAGGGTGCGGAGGTCGTCGTCCGCGACGGATCTTATGACGAGTTGATTCCGGCCGTATGGGCAGAGGCCGAGGCGGATGAGAATGTGCTGTTGGTTTTGGATGTGAGTTTTGGCAATTACGAAACGATTCCTAGCGTAAGTGCACCGTTGTGCTTGGTTCATCTTTCCTTTTTGCCAACTTCGACTGTTCTTTCCTTGGTTTTACTGGAAGGATATCGGTCATTCACACGTATTAGTACTTCGTGGAAGGCTACTCCACAATGCTCGCCGAATCTGAGCGGCAGGTCCTCGACGCCACGGGCGGGAAACCGGCGACGCACGCCATCGTGCCGTGCGGCGCGGGCTCGATCGCGCAGGCGGTCACGGAACACTTCAAGAGCGCGGAGAGGAGTGAGAGGCTGGGCCCGGCGTCCGTCGTAACCGTCGAGCCCACGACGGCGGCGTGTCTCATGGCGTCGCTGCGGGCTGGCCGGTCCGTGACGATAGAGGCTGGTGACACCATCTGCTGCGGCATGAATTGCGGGACGCTGTCGACGACTGCCTGGCCCGTTTTACAGGCCGGCGTCGACGCGAGTGTCACCGTGGAGGACGCGGAGTCGCACCGCGCCGTCCTGGAGTTGAGAGATAGGGGCGTCCTTGCCGGACCCTGTGGGGCTGCTGCTGTTGCTGCCCTGAGGAGGATCTGCGCTGATGTCAAGGCGGAGCTGGGATTGGATGGGAATTCCGTGGTGGTTTTGTTCTGTACTGAAGGGCCACGGGAGTATGAGATACCCGCATGATGTTACTCGGCGCCAACTAGCAGTTAGTCCGGGATTAGTGATTGAATGGTGTATTTTCTGGTATATTTATACTTTTTTACACTTGGGAGCCATTCTTTCTCCGGTCGTATATATGTCGTACATATGGCACACGTCCAAGCGGACTTGCTTCAGCGCACCCCAATTGCTTACTTGGAGCAAATCAGGCCCTGAAGTCTCGCCCTTGTGACTCTCCTTGCGACACTTGCGACAGACACGCAGGGCTGGGAAATATACAGCTTCCTGACGAACAGAACGGCTGTCCCTTTCTTTCCTTGGCTATAATACACCGGCAATTGTACACTCCGGTCTGGAAGTCGCCACTCAGAAACCCATAGTCTTCAAGAAGTGGAGGATTTCGTCCCGTCTGTGGCCCTGCAACCGAAATCGTCAATAAAAGCTCGGTTCCCACGGAATGGTTGAGTTCCTTCTCGACACTTACCCTCACCATTATGTGTTTCGTCACGCTGTTTACGGATACGTCAGCGTCCCTCAACTGCAGAGCCTCTTTCAGATCGTGCTTGAGGGCCTGCAGGTTCCCCTCTGCCCTCTTCAGCAGCGTGACCTTGAGGTTTCCGCCCGCCTTCCTCCTGTGGTATACGCCGAAGTTGTCCAAGTTGTTCTTGGACACGAAATACGGCAGCTGGACTTTGGGCACCTGTTCGGGGGATGTCACCGACGGTGCGGTCTGTGTGAAGGAGGAAGCGGAAGACGAAGAGAGTGTAGGGGCTGCTGGGGTGTCGGCGGCGGGGCTCGTCTCGGCGGTTGATGTCGAGAACATTCGGGTCCGTATAGGGAGGACGAATCTTATGGGCGTCCGTATAATGGAGGCTGTGGGAGCCGTTGTCGGCCGGAGTGCTCTCCAAATCATGGCTGCTGGATTCTGAGGTCGAAGCGCCTGGATATTGTCGTCGCAAACTCCGATTGTCTACCAACCGAATTGAATCTTGAACTTTTTTGGGGCCGAAGCAGCAAGTGGGTCCCCGAGGATATGATGTACCAAAGTACCTGATCATGTCTGCACGGTGCACCTGAGAGCTGCAGGGGGGAGACCGGGAGACTTCAATAAAACGCTATCGGGATCGGGGTTAAGACATCCCGCTGAAACCTAACCTAGATAGGCAAGGCTGGAGTGCTGGTACCGGTACCTTCAACATCGCGTAACTCCTCCGTCTTCCCATAACCATGG
The DNA here is from genome assembly GCA_004154915.1 of Monosporascus ibericus. Lineage (NCBI taxonomy): Eukaryota > Fungi > Ascomycota > Sordariomycetes > Xylariales > Monosporascus > Monosporascus ibericus. The sequence goes on along the minus strand of QJNU01000495.1, from coordinate 19,022 downwards.
ACTCCTTTGAGAGGCAGAAACTTGAGAAGCAAATATGGTGGGAATATTAGAATGCACTGCTATTCCCCCAAAATAATTAAAAACTAAGGGTCAACAATAGTGGTATTGAAGACTGTTTGACGGTTGACATTTATACCGGTAGAACACCGGATAAACCTTCTTTGGGAGTTGGTAACCCCCTGTTCGCACAACCCACTTTTTTCCCGATTATTCGTACTGGGACTTTTGATATTTCCACCCGGCAAATTCGTCCAGAGGGCGGTGGGTGCATCCGTTGCCCCTCCATCCTGAATTTTCGCAACCGGGTTAAAAGGTCGATATCGCGAACTTCCTTGGACATCGTCATCCCCCCCGGCTGCCCACCACATTCCAAAAACACCAACCGCAAACATGGCGGAAAAATACGATCTCCTGCCCAACTTGGTGAGGCACCTCGACCGCCACCTCATCTTCCCCCTCTTGGAATTCCAGGCCGGCCAGATCCCCGAGGATGCACCCGACTCTGAGGTTCGGGCCATCACCCAGGCCAAGTATGAGCTCCTCAAGGCGACCAACATGACGGACTTCATCGGCAACTTAAAAGCAGAGCTCGAAGGCCTTGAGCAGCCACCGGCCGAGTTCAACGAGAAGAGGCAGAAGGTCCTCGCGCGCATCGAGCAGTTCGAGAAGAACACCAGCAAGCTTACCGACCTGCTTGGAAGGGAAGACGTCGTTGGCAACCTCCGGAGCGATAAGGTGGCCAACTTGGAATTCCTGAAGAAGGAGCATGATGTATGTCATTCTGCGCAGCTCGGGCGGGCTTCCTCACTGTTTTACTAACACACGGGGCAATAGGTCACCATTGATATGGTGAATGCTCTGTACGACTTCGGTAACTTCAAGTACAGCTGCGGCGATTATGCCGGTGCCGCCGATCTACTCTACCAGTTCCGTGTTCTGTCGACGGACAACGACAAGGTCGCGGCGGCCACTTGGGGTAAATTCGCTTCCGAGATCCTAAGCACGAATTGGGGCGAGAGTGTCGAGGAGCTGCAGAAGGTCAAGGAGATGATCGACACCAAGCTCTTCAACAACCCTCTAGCCCAGCTCAGGAACCGCACATGGCTCATCCACTGGGCCCTGTTCCCTCTCTTCAACGACGACTCGACGCGAGACACGCTCCTAGACCTCTTCTTCAGCCCTGCCTACATCAACACCATCCAGACCAACTGCCCCTGGATTCTCCGTTACCTGGCCGCCTGCGTCATCACCGGCCGCGGCCGCGCTAGGAATTCCGGTCAGTACCAGAAACAGCTCAAGGACATCATCCGCATCGTCAAGCAGGAGGCCTACGAGTACAGCGACCCCGTCACCGACTTCATCCGGGCCCTCTACATCGATTTCGACTTCGAGGAGGCGCAGCGACAGCTCTCGCTGGCCGAGGAGATCCTGCGATCCGACTTCTTCCTCTTCTCCACCGCCGATGTTTTCGTCGACGCCGCCCGTCATCTCATCTCGGAGAGCTACTGCAAGATCCACGCCCGGATCGACATCAAGGATCTGAGCGCGCGCCTGGGCCTGAACCAGGACGAAGGCGAGAAGTGGATCGTCAATCTGATCCGCGACACGAGGGTCGACGCCAAGATCGACTACAAGGAGGGCACCGTCGTGATGAATCACCCTCCCAGCTCCGTCTACCAGCAGGTCATCGAGCGGACCAAGGGCGGATTCTTCAGGACCCAGGTTCTCAGTGCTGCCGTCGCTAGATAGAATGTACGACGGTGAAGGAACTGATGACTATGATTGTGGCCCAGTCAGGGGACATGGGGCGAGTAATTGGATGGCGTGCAAATCGACGGTGAGCAATGAATGAAAGACCGGGCGGTTTCGTCGGGGGCGTGCATAATGAGCGGCGTTATGGGGGTCTGGTCGGCCAAAAGGCGGTAGATCTGTATGGTAGCATTGTTTTGCAACAGGCTCATTTTGAACTTCCATCTGGTGACTTTCGGTCCTGCCACCTGAAACCCTCTCCAAGACCACTTACTTTCCTAAACTCAGGCGACTCGTGGCTAACGATGATCACACGAAGTCAACGAACATAGAACCCCAAGGAACTTCGCATCCCCGCAAACCGGGATCTGCATAACGGTGGCCTAATGACATGCGCCAAAGAAACATGCGGGGTGATACTGACCCGGCATGTGACACCGGCCGAATACTACCCCCAGCCCTCCCGCTGACGATCCCGACAGCCGCATATTCGTGCATATTCGTGAGTTGCCTATTTCGGAAGCGCGCGCTATTGGGGCAAGCTTTTGTTTGGCTCCCTTGAAGACCTACCTTTCGGCCTTGTTTTGCTTCCCCGTAGTGCCGAGGTTCTACACACATATGCTATGTGTGATTAATGTCTTTGATATGTGGCGCGTGGAATATGTAAGGGGGGATTGGGGGACTAGAAGGCTCCCCGGCTGGTGTAGAATATGGTGTGTCACCGTCTCACGGGATTCGGTCTGTGAGTGGTGTTGGGGTCTCCGCTGCTCGATCGTGGTGGATATACGTAAACCTGCACTTGCCGGTCCGATGTTTGGTCACTACTGCTGCCACTTTAACTGAAACCCTGTTTTCCTCGGAATATTGACCAGTTTGCATATAAGGCATTGTGGGCTGAAAGTCCCCGTGGTTCATATATACACCGCCTGTTACCAGCCCGATCACTGAGTTTGTTGTTGGACTCTTCAAAGAACTGCCGTCTTAAGAAGCCCGTGCCAGGCTGCCACCTAAAACCATGAAGAGAGTAACCGGACTCCTGAGCGGGGCTTTACCATGCCTCCTGCTATCATCCCCAATAACCAGCGCAGCCAGCGGCTCTGACCCTGGCATAACCACCACCACCACCACCACAGCCAACAGCACGAACCCCATCGCCGATGGTTGGTACGCGGACCCCGACGGCGTCAAGTTCGGGGACACGTACTGGGTGTACGCGACGGTATCAGTCGCGTTCGTGGACCAGGGCCGCTTCGACGCGTTCTCTTCGCGGGACATACGAAACGGGCCCTGGGAGCCGCACCTGGGCGTCTTCACCGCCGGCGAGGGCTCCAGCTGGGCGCGGCACTCGTTCTGGGCGCCCTGCACGGTCGAGCGCGGGGGCACCTACTACCTGTACTACACGGCGAACAACCCCGTCGCGAACGAGGAGGCGGAGACGGGGATCGGCGTCGCGTCCTCGAAACACCCGGGCGGCCCGTTCGTCGACGTCGTCGACGGCCCCATAATCGGCGAGCAGGTCAACGGCGGGAACCCCATGGACCAGCAGGTCTTCATCGACGACGACGCCAACAGCACCACGTACCTCATCTGGGGCGGCAGCCGCGCCAACATCGCGCCGCTGGCCGACGACATGGTGTCGCTCGGCGCCTCCTGGCCGGACGGGTCCTCGGACCCCGTCGTCGTCGACATCACGCCCGACGAGGGCTACGGCGAGGGGCCCTACATGCTCAAGCACGCGGGGCGGTACTACTTCATGTGGAGCGAGGGCGGCTACGGGACCCCGGATTACCGCGTGGCTTATGCCTTTTCGGAGTCCATCAGGGGCCCCTTCAACCGCGTCGGCCTCTTCCTCGCCAAGGACGAGGCCGGGGAGGTCGCCGACGGGCCGGGCCACCACTCTGTCGTCCGCGACGAGGAGGGCGCGTACTGGATCGTGTATCACCGCCGCATCATTGGGGACACCGTGGCGGACCATCGCGTCATCGCCGTGGATCGGCTCGAGTTTAATGAGGATGGGACCATTAAGCCTGTGGTCATGACGTAGGGGTGTATCTAGTGGATTGGGATGTTCGGGGTGTGGTCTGATTTCAGGGGTTGCCGGAGCGGATATAGTTAAAGGTGCATTTTAAGGCTGCTTTAGATAAAGTGGAATTGTTATCACAGCTATTAGTTCCCAGTGCTTCGTTCTGTGCCGAGGGCCCATTCTGGGACCAAGCTGTTGGGATAGGGGTTAAAATAGGGGTAATGCGACCCACATCTCCGAATATGCATATATACATACATATACACATATATATGTATACACGTTCGGGGAGAGCCTAAACCCTCGAGTCTGCCACTCTGTCGACTGCGAGCTCCCCTAAGCTGTCGTAGACAATCAATAGATAGGGCGTTGTCCGAAGCATATATTGCCTCCGAAGTCAAGCATCGTGATGGTATTGATCGGGGAGAAGGTTTATATATCGATCTCTAGGCGAAACCCTGATGTATGGGCATGGGGAGAGAATGGAAGTTCTGTGGGTTCTTCCCTAGGAACACACATACAAACAAGGTGCGGAGTATGAACCGCCTCCACGATAGCTTCACTAGCAACCTCCCCAACGGTATGCCGTAACAAACGCATTGAGAGAGTGTCTAAGCCGCATCCATGGAGCCTGTTAAAAGAACTAGATTATGGTGTCATGTCTATATTAAGAGACTCTGGATCCCAAGCCCATCGGTGTCCCTCGCCCGACTTGGATGCACTCATTTGGCCCTTAGGAACACACCCATCACTAACGTTACCAATACGAGATCTCCGTTTACAGAAATTGGATTAACAAGCCATAAGGAATTCTACTGCCGAATCTGCCTGGCAGCCCCAACAGAGCAATATCATTTGAGAAATCAGCCTTGCGGGGCGTATCCGCGAGTGTTCCTCGATTTGAATCTTTGGCGTAGCCGCATACCGCCCCGGCTCTATGTTGCATTGCAGGATGCATCCGCGAATGTTTATCGATTTGAATATTATACATAGCCACTTATCGCCCGGCGGTAGGTTGCGTTGCAGGCTGCGCCACGCCTTTATTAACGCACATGCGGATAGGTAGTTGTGGCCATATTGGTGCCTATGATGACACCAGGCAAGCTTGCAATCACCGGTCGGCGATCAGACGTTTTATATCAGACACACTAGAGGGGCCATCGGATCTTTTCTCCCCTTTTCCTGTTGTTTTCACCTTGAAAGTCGATTCTCCTTATGTGGGAGCTAGATTTAATCTAGCATAAGGCTAGAGATGGCTGAAATTGTTGGCATCGCTGTGGCCACGGCCCAGTTTCTTGACATCTCCATTCGACTGTCTGCAAAGCTGAGCCGGGTATACTCTGAAGTACGAGGTACTCAGAGTGGACTACAGGTCCTGGGAGCCGGCCTCGACCAGTAAATTGCACTTGCGCAGAATATCTCGGGAACCGATTCTTATCTATTAGAGAACCTGGAGCCACGGAAAGTCGACCTGATTCCCATCCTAGAAGAATACCGAGACGTCCTGCAGTGTTTACTTGGTATTCTTGAAGACCTCAGTGATCAAGATAAGAGTCTTCTCCGGCGGGGATGGAATGCGGTTCTCACTCTTCACAAGCACGACGAGATTCTGCTTCTCTGCAGACGCATAGAGGAGAAGAGGAATCTCGTTCTTTTGTGGCTCGGAGGTGCAATCCTGTATGCACGAAAGCACTATCGACCTGAGATACAGCAATGCTGATGGAGAATTAGCACACATACTACAAGTGCCTTGAGTATATCTCGCCAATCTGGGACCACTGTCGATGAGACCATGAACATTCCCCGAAGGGCAAAGTCCCTCTTGCAGAGGGGATAGCAGCGCAAGTTGGCCAGATACTCCCTCTCGTCCAAGATATTAATGTCAGAGCCTCATCTACTGCGCTTGACGCTACGACAACTGTAATTCAAGGACAGCAACTTCTAGACGCCGTAGCGCAGACAAATGCTGAAGTACGAAGGCTTGGCGATGAGTGTCGAGACTTAGGGCTCTCTGTAAATAAGCTTCCCCCCTTCCCCGATACAAATGAAGAAACTGGAGTACTGATATAACGTTACAGTTCAAACACTTCCAGGAAATTCTCAGTCGCAGTCGCGTTTTACAACGCACGGTATGGAAGACCGCCGAGGAATACGGTCAGGAATGGGACGGCCGGGAGGATCCTACCCTAGCAATGCTTTCTACTCTCAATAAGCATCATAGGGAAATCCGAAATAGTGAACAGCGCGATGGTCGCGGAAGTTCGGGCACTTGCCAATGCCGAATTTTCACGCAAACTCAGCAGTGGCAGCCTTTGTCGATCCTGCATTTCAAACGTGTCTTTGTTCGTTATCACCACCAACAATGCTCGAAAGTCAAAGAACTCCGACAAAAGTCTGGAGGTCATGATGAGAGTCGTGCCTCCTACGCGGCTCCTTAGCCACACTATCAATCTGAGCCTGATTGTCCATAACTGGCGAGTCCGTCAGGGTTTCGAAAATCTTCCCGATTGTCGTGGGCGTACAGAGAATCGTACCCCGTGATACATCGGCCTCCTTTCGAGCTATCGATGATACGCGTAATAGACTCAGCGCGTGCAACTTCACAGACAGCGTCTCGTGTATAAACGGGCTTATGTCCACCTTGAGAGACTTGTTCGAGAGCCAGCCGGCATCAACGCTTGACGTGGATACTGACGGGATTACCTTGCTACATATCAGTCTTCACCCTCGCGTAGCAACTAGCGTATAATACTAACGCCAAAATATATAGGAAGCCCTTTGGCTTTATGATAGGCACGACTCCTGCGGAGTGGTGAGTCATGCAGGGGGCCGTGTCATGAGTATCCAGAGGTCGAAGCAACGCAATCCACGCCACCAACCACCCCCGTGGAGTGGGTTAACGTCCATCCACCGCCATACAAAAGTATATGGATGGAACTGGCGAAATCCTTATATGGATGGCTATCCGTAAATATTCGTGGACCGCTTTTAGGTCATCGAAATAGGTGGTAATGTTATAAAGTGTAATGGTGAGAATAGACCGATTTTCCTCCTTATGCCTGCCGTAAAGGTGGTTGTTACAGGCACTCGCTTAACTGTTTATGCACAGCCCTATACTCCCGGCAATACGGCAAAATTGTATGAGACAGAAGTAGATTAGATCCGATCCCCTTTGGGTTGCTCCTACATCAGCATTAATAATCAGCAGCACTAACTAAACTTGTATGCTACCAAGTTACATATTCCACTCGAGTCACGTCACTTTTTAAGCTCCCCTCCTAACCATTGCGTCAACGAGATGGCAAATAAACAAGTTCCATCCCTAAGCCTAGCCACAGCCTCAAAAGTCCACGTCCCCGTCCGTAAGAACATGCCCGGGATCCAATAGTCCGTTACGATGTCGTTACGGCCATTGTTGGTTAGATACTCCACGTATGCGCCCGTTGCATCGCGGATCGAAAGGTGGGCTGTATCGGCGAAGGCCGTGGTGCGGAGGGGTACCGTATAGGTCTTGGGGCCCTCACGCTTATCGTCCGGGAGGACGACGGAAAGAGTTATGCTGAGTATTGCGGTAGCAAGGTGATCAAATTGCTTTAAGTCCCCTTTTTTGGATTGCGGCATTTCGCCGCGAAGAAGAAGGAAAAAGATTTGGTCGCTAGGAAATATGTCATCAGTAGGTGCATATTGATTATGAATAAATTTAGATCGAAGTGTTAGGTAGGCAGGTAAGGTTGGGGAAAAGGAAAGGAGACGTTATATCATACACAGGAATGGGCGACGGAGCGATCTCGAGGAATTCGATCTGGAGCAATTGGTCTCCCTTGGGTATCGGGCCGTAGGTGGCATTGTTGTGCCCGGGAATCTTGACCGTGCCCTGTGGTTCGGTCATGGCGTCAACCTGGGCTGGAGGTCGTTGTTGAAGATTGGATACGAAAAGTCCAGCAGCGGCCAGCGCAGTCAGGGGAAGCGCAAAAAGTTAGTACTTGTGGAAAAAGTAATTTCATGATTGATAGACAACCTGAAATCCGATTGTGCGACGTGGGCAAGTACATATGAATAAAGTGCTGAGATAGTCGTAATGATCAAAGTTGACAATCGAGAACTTACTGTAATATAGATGCCTGGTGCGGGCTAGGGGCTGGGGGGTCCAACCAGGCGTCGACTCCCGCCTCGGCATCCCTTTTTTGTTTACCGCCCTGTGTGGCACGGATTTCTGATTCCTGTAAATGCGGCAAGACTAAACCTACGAATAAGCAATATTGCGTATAGGGCCACATTGCTGCATTTAGCTCTTCTCTATCTATCAACTCCTTGGTACTAACCATTTAGATCTCCCGGCTTTCAAGCCTTGCGTCACAATCACTTACAACAGCAGTAACGCTAAACGCCGGGCCTCATTGGTCTCTGGATCTTCGCTCTCCACGATCCTAGTTAGAAGTGATTCAATCAAGACATAAGCGGTGAATTTGATGAGGCTTCTCCCGTGTATGTCACGGACTTATGCCGACCAGCAGTGATATATTAAAGTATGTAGGACTCCTATTAGATTGTGGCACAAGGTCGGGCGATCGAACTCTGTTATTAGTTCAGGCGTTATATGATTATATATATTCCTACATCTCTTGTCTGATTCTCACAGTTCTGCGGGGTTTTCAATTCCACTTTCCCCATTCGTTCGCTATACAAACAAAAGGCGGAGGGTAATCCTCCGGATACCATGGGATTTCAATGCGCCACAGCATCTCTCTAAAGAGCAACTCCTGGTGGGCCTTCCACTTCGGCTGGAAGAGAGGCAAAGCGGCCAAAGGGGACCAACACCTCGATCTCCCGTAACTCCTCGGCGCGCTGGCGGAGCGCGTCCCTAAGGCCCCGTATCTTCAGCGCTCGGGGCTCATACCTTAGCTCTACGGCGAGACACTGCGCGTATTTAAGGAGCTTGTCGATGTCTGGCGGCGTGTGAGCAGTGTTGCCGCGGAAGTGGCACACAGCGTTCCGCATATCTGCCATTTCCTCAATGGCGCATTTTATCCCCGAAGCCCTGGTGGCTCGCGCGCCGAGTTGCTTCGTGGGAAGCGAGCAAAGGCAGGATTCCATCTCGGTCCGGCCGAAACGCACCTCGTGCGGCTCCTCTGAAAAACTCCCTTGCCTGATATCGGGCCAATTCTCTCTGGCCATTTGGTAGAATGCCTACTGTGCCAAAACCAAAGCGCGGCGAAGCAGCTTGAAGGTATATTTGCTGGGGAGATATGTACACATAGCGGGATGATTCGAAGCGCCCAGTCTCCAGTCAAGTGGAGTTTGATGTAACCGTGTGCTCTCCTCCAACGTTGTATCTTGAGGAGTCTCCGACGTCTGGGGTTCTTCAGGCAAGGGAAGTGAGTTATCCCACAAAGGATCCATCTCAGGCTCGGCATCGCTATCATCGTAGTCGTTCGATCCATTGTAGACGAGCCGAATTGCGTTTGATGTTGGATAGAAGCTCATGTCGCTTTTTCGTAATGTGGTCTCTCGGTAGACTGTTGATCGGAAACGTGGGGAGCCAACGCGCCGTCGATGTAGATATAAATTTTCCATGAATGCTGAGCTTCCTTCCCGAATGTGCTTGGGATTGGCCCCGGGAATGAATTTGTGACGTCTGTGTCCTGGCCTTTGACGCAGCGGTGGATCGTAGATAGGATATTTGGTCCCTATCATCATCCGAGGTGCTAAGACTTGGAGGTGATATAGTTGACCGGAGACCGTCGGATTCGAAATTTATCCCATGTCTCACTAGTATGACCTTCAAGTTGGCGTTGATCACCTCCAGTTCTGATATGCGGCCCGCTTGTTTCTGGAGGGTAGCGTTGGCGAGGGCAAGCTCGTGAGCCGCAGAGATGAATTTCGGCATCCTGCTTTTGAATGGGAAGAAATGAGACCACACATGACTGGATCGAATGGTGTCGTAGAAAACGTGGTATACGGAAATTATTATATATAAACTTCTCCCGAGTCGAATGATATTATGGGTTCAGTACATAATGTACTTACCAAAGGCGCAACTATGTTAGTATAGAATACTACTGCTACGAAAATAAAAAGATTAGCGGGACGATGTCCAGGGTCAATATTAATACTTAACTTTGTTTATACGCTTAGTACAGAGGACATGGATTGTGCCCACAGGCGCAATCACAACTGGCGTGTCGTAGCAGGCAAACCTACATGTGCACCGGCGACACCAAGCACAACGCCCTGAAATATTTATTCTACTCCTTCCCAATGTTTGCAAGGCGCTGTACCAAGAAGACGTAATTGTCTCTCATGCATGTGCCTCGACCCCTTTTTCCTAATCGCACGTGAAGATGGACCCATGTTGGAACCACTTTACCACTACAAAAGTCGACTTCAGCTTCTCCCGCCAATACTTTCCAAGGGATTTGCTGGTCCGAGTAAACCTACAGGAGATTGCCGGCGATGCGTTCTGGACTGGGGTTGAAAATACTCTAGGTGCCCGAGTATTCTGTTTGCACCTCGTACAAGCTTCCCGGTTCTATAAAGTCTAGTATAGGTCTAGGGCAGTGGAGTTTATATTCCCCCTTGACGTCCCCCAAGAACGCTTCTGAAGAGAAATATACCACCTACTGAAGCCAGGTGCGAATCCGTGTTTCAAAGCCCTTCTTTTACATATAGAAGTGGCCGTCCAGGTAATTAGCTAAGCTTCATCTGTTTCGGCGCTTCATTATTTGACAGGAGAACAAACGGCAGGGGTGGGAACAAGTGTTAGTGATAGACTGTAAGTCGGGACCCCCCCTCACGCTCCACCCCCCCAACGCGCCACCCCACAACCGCGTTGCGCGTTGATCCACTTACTGATTTCTTTCCAAAATAAAAGGGTCTTAATAACACTTTAGAAAATTGAAAAAATTATCTTCTTCTTTATCAGAATCTGCGCTTTCGAACGATATGCAGCTTTCAGCTTAATTCCGTACGGCGTAAGCGATTAACGAGATAACGCGTGGGAGATCTTTCCGTTTAGCCTCGAAGGGTTATACGGTCGATAAGCGATATATTACACGCCGTATTGAAGGTGTACCTACGCGGGAAAAAGTTAATAAGGTTTAGCAGAAGTTATTAAGAATTTAGGAAGAAGGATTAGCTTATTGGATTATTGTGTAAGGTTAATTAGGTTATGTGCCGCCGCATTCCCGATTTCGCCTATACGCTTAACGCCTCCTGATTAATAACGATAACCCTTAACGTTTAGGAAAAGGATGGGTAGTTCGTTTTTTGCGGCGCCATCCTGACATTAGGACCCTTAAGGGTACGACCATCGATTATAAGCGCCTAAATGGGGCTTCGCCGGCCTCCGCGAACGTATTGTTCGACCGTTTCGAGCTGCCGGCTATTAAGGCGATTAAATGGCGTAATAGATACAACGCCGACGAGATCGGGATGATGGAAGGCATGAGGGAAAACGCTTTCGTACTTGGTGAAGCTTTTAAAAAGTTCGTACTTTTAAAAAACGTTTTTAAACGGCAATAGGTTACGATAATTACGTATGTTAGCGCTAACGGGCGAACCCTTCCACCGTTTGTGATCTTCAACGGCGGAAACGTATAACAATAATGGTTTCCTAACTTTAACGATGAAATATACGAAAGCTGGTACTTCATTACCTTTGAGAACGGCTGGATTAATACCGAAATTAGCTTAAAGTGGCTACGTAAGGTTTTTATCCTTAATATTAAGCCGGCGGACCCTAACGAGTGGAGGTTCCTGGTAATCGACGGCCATAACAGCCATACTATTAAAGACTTTATGTGGATATGCCTTCAGAATAAAATCTATATCGTCTTTTTGCCTGCCTACGTTTCGTACGTCTTTTAACCTCTTAATGTAAGTATCTTTTCCATTTTAAAGCGGAGGTTCCGTTATTGGTTCCGGGAACGTTGCTTCGGACGGGCCTTTGAAGCTACAGATAAGACGGACTTCCTTTGGGCGCTTTCGCATGCGTGGCAGGAAGTTATAAAGATTTCGAAATATATTATGAAGGGCTGGAAAGCTACAGGTTTATGCCCTTTTAATAAGGCGAAAACGTTAAACAACAGGTTTGTCAGGGTTAGGGCGCAAGCGGCGGAAGTACCTTAGCGCAGATCGATCTTTACCCCAGCGCGTCCCGGTTTCTATGCGCAAATGGCCGGTCTAGGTGTTAAAACGCCTAAATCATCTAGGGATGTGCATGTTATCGAGAAATCCCTAGCAGAAATCGATCCAGTCTTCGGATAGCTTACCGCGCGGCTGCTGTTCCGGAAGATCGGTAAGGTGCTTAATGAAAAGAACCTTAAATTAAACGCTACCGAACTTTAAAACAGTTAATTAACTGCATCTATGGATAAAGCGAAGCTTAAGAAACGTATAAAGGTGCAGCCTAAGCCAAACGAAAAGTTCGTAAAGATGATTTCGGTTAGGAAGGTAAAGGTAGGGTTGTAAGCCGCTTTAAAAGGACGTTCCGCCGTTATTCAGAAAAATTAACAACAAAACGAGTTTTCCGAAAGCGAAAAAGATAACGATAATAATCCGGAATGTATTATTGTGCGTCCTATTTAGTATGGAGTTAATTGAATGAGTGGTTGTTGAGATATCCTTATTTGCGTTGAAGGGTTGTGTTGTTGATGGCTTCAAAAATGGGTGGCGCGTTGGGGGGGTGGAGCGTGAGGGGGGGTCCCGACTTACCAAGAGAATATGGACAATACTGGCAATTAGTAGGGGCTTACTATTAAATCAGGTTTAAAGACCTGAACAGCAATCATATCATAATATCTATTCACAGAGGAGTGGGTTATCAAATCTCTATATAACCCCCTGTCGGCAGACTAGAGCTAGTATTAGTTAGCGCAGAATAACCCAATAGGAACGCAGGAAATCGCTCACAATTTCCCGTTCGGGGCACTCCGGTATGGCGTTCAGAAAATGGGAACCCAAACAACGGTTATAAGCGCTCAGGCGATACTGAACATCACGCCCTGAGTATTCATAAGGAGCCGCAGGTAGCAAAGCCGATATGTCACGAAACGGGGACATCCACAACTACGCTCCAGAAGTAATGTATTAATATCCCATCCTTAGCAACGACTCTGCACGGACACTTGTATAATCGCAGGCAGGCTTTTCCATCTACAATACCCTATCTCCCCATATCACATCTTCACTCCCTACCAGCCATCCACACACTCCCCTTGAGCTCCTCGACAACACTCTCCCTCAACCACCCCTCGCCGTCCCAGCCAATCCGCTTAGGTTCACCTACACCCGCGCCTCCTCCGCCTCCCTCAGCACCACTACCACCACCATTCCTGTCCTTGTCCTCCTGCGCCCTCCGGGCCCTCCACTCGACCCACTCGAACAGACCCCTGAGCGCGACGAGCTCATCCCTGCTCGCGGAGCGCACGTTCTGCTCGAGCACGAGCCTGGTATCGACGACGCTGGCCGTGCCGTCGCTGACGTCGGGGCCGCCGACGCCGTGGTCGAGGACGACGGCGCGCTCGGCGTGCGCGAGTCGCGTGAGCGAGGGGACGGCGCCGCTGAACAGCCACTCGAGGGGATGCTGCTGCTCCTGTTGAGGGTCCGCATCGCCGCCGCCGTTGCTCCGCGGGGAGTAATCCTCCGCGGCACTGTTGTCGGAACACCGGCCGAGCGCGAGCATCGCCGCCGCGAAGGGGGAGTCGCTGACGGGGCGGCGGCGGAGGTATAGCGCCTGGCCCCGCTTGAGGAGCGCGTCGGCGTGCCGCGGGCGCGCCGTGAAGTCCAGCTCCAGGTTCCAGAACTCCGGCGAAGCCGTGCGGATGCTGACGACGTCGTCGAGTGGTGGGAGAAGACACGGGGTCGTGCGTATGATTTGGTTGTCTTCTCCCTTCGCGGGGGCGGGCGAGGCGGAAGATGAGGATGGCCTGAGGCGGATGGAGATAGGTACGCTGACAGGCGCGTTGGTTGCCACGTCCTTGGTGACGAGGCACCGCGGGTCCGTGGCCAGTACCCAGAAGTGCCGGAAAGCCTGTAGGTGGCTCCTATTATCCTGCACGGAGTCCGGGAATACGGGGTAGAAGGCGACCAGTAGCGAAGCGACGGACAGATTCGACGTGTTGAATGTCTGAGTGCCGCAGCCTAGCGATAACACGCCGATGGCCATATGTGCTGCCATGTGCGAACCATATGTAGTTTCAGGGTCGCTGCGGCCGTGGAGGGGTCGCAGTATGCGAAGAACTTCCAGATCACAAGTGCCGGCCATGACAGTAGCGCAAGATAGCGCAACGACATCGAGGCACATGCGCGCAATTACCTGGACGCATCGGTCATCGAAATTACCTTTCGAAACCGGACTACGATATTGTCCGTAAAACCGATGCAGGTAAGTAAGTAGAACGTCACGAACTCGTTTGTCGCCCGAGCCGGCATAACGAAGTGCTATGGAGAAGCAGAGCCCAGCTAGGATCGTGAGGAAGGGAAGATGCGTGGAGTGGAGCGGCCCACGAGGGGGATTATCGAAAGGCTGGGTCGGTGGTTGTACCCTAGAGTGGTAGCGCGGGGGGAGATTTCGGCGGATCCAATCATGAGTCGGTCTGATTTCAGACCAAAGGATGATATGTTTGGCAACTGTACGTAAGAGCAGGAGATCGGGTCGGATGTAGTCGAACTGGAGGGCGGTGTCCGGAACGTCGATCTTTCTGGCGACAATGTGGTCGTCTGATTTCATATATATGAGCGCCACAGCCATAATAGCCGCAGCAGTAGATCGATCAAGGACATGAACGTGTTCGACCTTTTTCGTGGTAGAAGCTAGGGTGAGTAATTTTTCCGTGATGCGCATGTCATGAAGGCCTTTGAGATCGGCACCCCTCCCGAGGTTAATGAAGCCTAGGGCGAACCCTGCAGCAAGTCTGTAACATTCGCTGCGAAGCGGCTCTTCATCGTCCTCGGATTCTATATGCTCAATCTCCGACATCATGATCTCGCTCATTCGGCGATGCTGACTATTGCAGTAGAGCAAGCCAATTCCCATGATGCCGGTTGTCTGGGTGAGCGGGGAAAGGTTTAACTCGGCTGCGCCTCGTGGAAGCATCCGAGTGACATGTACCGAGAGTAAGCGAGTGATGAGGGAATCCATGGTCCCAATATAGGAGGCGGCCAGACCAAGAAGCAACCCAATAGAAGTCATGGTATGTTTTGGTGTCAGATACTTGAAAGCAACCCATTTGGCAACGCCTTTGAGATGACCGTTAAGCCCAAGCGCCAGTAAGAACCCAGCATGCCGGTTATTGAGGTCGTTGCCGGGTTTATTGTATAGGATCCACGAAGTGTCTATGCCCTTAGCTTGGCGAGAGATAGATAATCCACCCGCAACTCCGGAGTGGAAGAACGCCCACGCAATCCTCTCTTCGGTAAAAAGAGACTTGTCAACACCGACAGTTGTGTTAGTCGGCTTGACGGTGCAGTTGAGGACGAAACCGTTGATATGGAACTTCTGGGTTAACAGCGGGAATCGCAGCCCATAGTTCATCAATGCTCGTCCGGTCGGGATAGAGAGCGTGTTATGGGCGAGTCTGGTTACAAGTTCTTTCTGCTGCTCAAGATAGACCGGCTCGGTCCATTCTGGCAGCGGGTCTAATCGCACAACTCGCGGCTTCGTCGTATTCAACATCATGTTAGTCTCTTCCAGGCGCCGGTCTTCCCTAAAGATGGCGCGGATGACTGCCTGCTTATCACTTTCCGCGACGTCATCCGATGGTGTATCCTGGAAATCCATGACGTTCTGACATAGGGAGGCGAAATCCCATGAAGCCACATGATGAGAAGCCTAGCAGACATTAGCATGGCAAAAGGCAGGATATAGGGTGGGCGACTCACGAGCCTGTTAGTGGTCTGAATATTGAGGCGATTTAAGGGCGAGAATATAGCGCCGACATCGCTCCTGTTGACTAAGTCTAGTAGATCTTTTGACCACGTCGACGGCGGATTTCCTTGGCATTGAACGATCGCGTCCCGAAGTGGGACGAGAACGGCGTCTGGTAAAGTGTCCAGGACGAAAGGGCTAAGGCCGCTATCATGCATAGCTTCAACAAACTCCACCGGAGATTTCCTACCAGTACTAAGAGCCCTAGCAAGCTTTTCAAAAATGGTGATCCGTGGGAGATCCGCGGCAGGCATATTTAACGCGAGGGCCGGGACCGGGGCAGCGGATCTCTTCTCTTCCGCCAAACTGCTTGCAATCCAGTCCAATGAACTCCAGTATTCCGGTTGAGGGCATGGATATGTGACTTCAATAGTTGAAAACTTTGGACGATGCTCACTCCAGTCGATAGGCATCTCCATTTCATATAGAGTAGACCAACCATCCCACTTCATCCAATGGGCAATCTGGAGAAGGACGGCGCGGAGATTGACGGGGCCCGGCGACGCAGGCTGGGGAGAACTGATATCCAGCTTTTGCTCTTCTAGAAGCAAGTGTAGGGCGAGGAACACTCCCTGAGCAGCTTGTGTCCGGCTTGATGGATCGTCAGTTGCCGCAGTTGGAAGATAGGCTAAGCGCTCTTCCGCATTGCTAGAAGAAAGAAAGGCTAGGGCATGCTTCACGTGGGAAGCGAGGAAGGCTGAACCTTCTTCATTCGAGTCTGGGTGGAACATGGTTAATGCAGCATCATCCTCCTCCAGCATCCATTGCCAGGATGCGGCTTCGGCCCAAGGCGGGTGTGTCGATGAGTTTGGGGCTTCGTAGGCGTTCATCGCCTCCCAATCAGCCATATCAATCTGTGATCCACTACTCGATCTTAGAAAACTCCTTTTCCGTCGATGGTTTGAAGCTAGCTCAACAGGCGAAGACTGATTTACTCCTAAGGCAAGGTAAATCGACATGATCAGAATAACCACAGCAGACCATTCGGTATCGGCGCAGTCGACATCAAGACTGCGTAGCCATTCCAGTATGTCCCACCAAATCACTAGGAGATTCTCTCCCGATGGTAGCGGGAGGGCAGAACGAAGCATTCCGAGAACCTTAGCCACCTGTGCGGAAGCGGGCTCAAGTTGGATGCGGATTTGATGGAGCTGATGCGTATCCTCATCCGTAATATCGACAACGCCACGTAGCTTCGGATGCCGAATGCCTGCGACCTCTCCAATGACAGGCGTCACGGCCCTGCGGACACCCACCTCCCTATCGACAAGACTCCCACGGTAGTCAAGGCTGCGCAGGTTGGCAAGCGACAGTTTCGACGGAAGCGAGATGCTTTTCCAGCGACTCCACGGTGCCTGTAGACTAAGCGCCCGCTGACCCTCGTGTGATTCCGATAAGACGAGTATCTTCGACACACCGCCGTCAACGATCTTGCACGAGTCAATGACGTCTTGAGCCTTCGTAAGCTGACCAAAGTTCACAGCAGTCTTCTCGGGCCTCGGCGGATCGTCTCTATCACCTGCGCTGGATTGTAGGTGCAATGTCAGGAGTTGTAAGCGCTTCTCCATGAGGTCTTGGATGCCGATGAGCACCTGCCATCGAACAGAGCCATCGACCGTGGATGGCGGGCCACTCAGGCAGAATACCTTACACTGGATTCGGGCAGGCTGCTTAGAAAGCGAGTAACGGACGTTAGTGTTGTCAACCGAAATGCTGTGGATTTTGGACAAGAGGATCTCTTGCGCAAGGCCATCGAAGTCATGGTCATCCAAGCCCATGCTGTGGAACCCTTCGAAATCCCCGCCAGATCGCAGCTCCTCGAGCAGATTGTCCACTGGCGCTTCTAGGAACGTACCCAGTGAAGTAGGACCGTGGCCGTAGCTTCCACTGAAGGTGATACCACTATTTCGGTTCCTCTGGCTACCCTGTGATGTATGTCGTCGTACGTTAGAATGTTCTAAGGCTTGCGACTGGTCAGCGAAGCCGGCTCGGTCTTGTGAGGCGGAGAGGTCCGCTCTGGCAAGCATCGAGCTCACACGGCGGGAACTACGACGGTTCAAGCCAGAATCCCTGTCAATCCCCAGAGAGGATTCCAGGTTTTCAAGAGCTCGATCAGTCTTGTCAGCCCTTTCTCCCTTCTTGGCCCGCTTCCCAGGCATGGCCGTGCCAAAACTCTCCCTGAAGTTGGTCTCAACGGGGCTCGTGGCGCCGCTCAGTAGGCCAGGCTGCATAGAACTGCGACGACGATCGGACTTCCGCCGTGGCTTCTTTCGTGCAGCTAGGAAAGGATCTTCATGATGGATGTAGGAAAATCTCCAGACGCTGTACATACTCGTCTGTCGGTTGATGGTGACAGCCAGTATTAACTTCCCGCCATTCTCCCCCGAGGAGACGGCTGGTTGTTGTAGCTCCTCTATATGAAGTATCTCTTCACTAGGGTCAAGAACACGGGGTGACCTACTTGAACCCCTATGACCTTTGCGCCGAGCTGAGCCGTCGGGCTTTGTCACAACGAGGCCAATCTCCAAGAGAGGGTCTGTCAGGGACACCAATCGCGGCCAATGCGAATCGTTCTTCTCGCTTGGCAGATCCCAGACATCGTCCACGTTAGTACTGAGTCTCAGAGGCAAGGGTCTAGGCTTCCCCAATGTTTCCGTAGTGAAGGTGGTCTGAAAAGATCGAATAGAGGAAGGTGAAATCTGGTTCGTGATGAAGGAGTTCGGTGGGACCTTAGGAAACTTCAAACTGGCAGCCAGACCAGTATCGGAAGTCTGCCTCCGTTGTACGATGACACCCCGGGGAGCGGCACAGGCCGACTCGACCTCGAACGGCATATGTACAACATGGCTGGTCCCATCAAGGAAATAGATGTGGGCTTGTGTCTTGAGGAAAACGACCAGAGCCTTAGCAAGGGGACGAGGCTTCTCCACGGACGGGGACTCAGACGGAACCGCACTATCAGAGGGCGGCTTTGAATCCTGTTCGGAATTGGGGAAATATGTTAACAGGGCCTGGGTGATGGGCTCCTTCTCCAGCTTGAAGCCGAAGCATTTCCGGAAGATGCAGCCCCTTGACCATATCACGGTGTCCTTGGTGACCAGAAGTTCATCCTCTCCTTCATGACCGGGTTCGTGGTCAACGATGATTTCCCAATGGTATAAGGAGCTGGATGGATTCTCGGGCAAGATTTGCTCTTGAACGGCATATTGAAGGGCTGTGGGTTGGTGCAGCCCGAGAGATGTCACCGATGCCATAGTAAGAAGATGTGGAGAAATCCATCGAGGGATATCTAAAATGGCGGGGGGGGGGGGGGGGGGGGGGGGG